>JASDQU010307387.1:82283-107530 GCA_032191745.1 Picea mariana | reverse complement strand
CCATTACAATATGAAAATACATAATACAAAATATTAATGGAGACCCGTTCAAGACACGATGCTAGAAAATGGACTTTATTGACTTTGATTCAAGAGTGTTTACAATGAAATTTCTTTTGAAACAATATATTATTTAAAACAAAATGAACGTGAACTTTGCCTACAACACACAATTGCCAAATGCATAATGATTCTTTTGTATTGAAATGCATATAAAAATATATGACAAATTATACAATAAAAAGAGTTTGTAAAATAGTGTGTTTGTGTCAATTGGGTTTAGCCTAGGCAATTGAGAGTAGTGTTATCCTTTCTACTCAAGTTCAATTCCATTGAGTGACATGTTGATATCTTAATGAGCATATTGTTTGACAAAGATTCAAAGGTTTACATAATATGTTTTACCCTAGGTACCATCCTCAAAATAAGGGGAAGAGCTAGATGGGTTTTCCTCGAATAGTGGGAAAAAAGTGCAATTAACATTGTTATTTGAAAAATGAAATGCAAATAATGTCTTGTTGTTTATGAGTGACTATGCTACATCTTCAATATAGATATAAACATACGGTTTGTCAATACCACAACCATTTTAGCTAAATTATATTTGCCAAGCAAAGAACCAAATTTTGTTCATATTATTCAATATCAAAAAAATAACACCCATTTTCACTAACACTTGAAAAAAATAAGAACAAGTATTAACATGAAACCATAACTTTTTTCCAAGATAACTAATACACATTAAAGAAAAAAAAAAAAGGTCAACAGTAGGTAAAAGGTACTATTCAAAGCAAGAAACATGAAATCGTATTCATCATTACCTGAAGTGAAAAGTTTTATCATAAACAAATTTCTTTAACAACAACAAAACAACCATATTTCATATTAACAAGTCGAATACATGAAAATAAACAATGAAATTCAATACAAAAGATAACTAATAAAAATAACAAACAATGTTAATCATTACATCCACTAAAAAGTTATAAAAGATGTGTTTCCAAAACCAAACATAAATCTAGAAATAATTAGAAATAAAAAATTAAAGAAAAAAAATACAATACTAAAAACATTAAAATACAGAAAAACAAAAATCCATGTTAATAGTTACATCCACCGGAAAGTATTATCATAAACAAGTATGTAACACAAGAAGAAAAATCCATAATTAATATTAAAGTAGATAATAGAGACGTAAATCTGAAAGAGCATGATTATGAAAATAGTGCAAGCAAACAAGAAGAAACCAAGGATGTGCAAATAAATATAAGGAAAATTTTCCAACGTCAAATGATATAAATAATAAAGATTTGAACAAAATAAGAAAAACAAAAAACACATTTGAAACAATTGTTGAATAATATTTTTTTTTCAACAGTAAATGTTTTGGGAAATCTATTAGATATTTCCCCACTTCGTAGATGATATGTAGTGCTAAATTCCAATCTCAAAGACATAAGGCTCTAACCCGTGACCTCTCCCCGAATCAAGAGAGTATATAGCATTCCCAAAAACAAATACAAGATATAACATCTACGATTGTGTCATATGCAATCAAACTTATCTTAAAAAAGAAGTTCATAAAAAATAGTCATACATACTTACATGTAATTGATAATATAAAAATAAAATAAAATAAATCGAAAGAACAATCAAATAAATTTTATAGAGAACAAGTACACAAGAAAAATTGTAAAAAAAACATTGCATTGTAATAAGATTATCAAATTTGTAGTTTCATAAAGATAAGAAGAAATACAAATTTATTCATAATGAAGAAACATTATAAACTAGAAGAAAGGTTATAGTATTGAGACTAGTGTTCTTACAAATAAATGAACTTGGTCAAATTATAGGAAACCACAATTAGGACTAACTAGTGGAGTAGTCAATGTATCTATATGACAAATCCAATCACATTGCTTCATGGGATAAATGAAACTGACATTGTCACACTAGTACTAAAAAAGTGTCTAATATACCAAAGTGTTTATGTTATTGGTAGAATTTGTGTTTACATAGTAATGAGGGCATTGAAACGAGTATGTAAAACAATGTTTATAAAATGAAGAAAGTTACAATAAACATGAAGTGGATACAGGTGTTGTAACATCTCCAGTTTTAATCCCCACAAATTATAATGTAATTGACTAAATGTGATTTAGGATGGTGAGACGTTATGTTTGGGGTGAAGAGCCCATATTGATTAATATGGTTGAGGGTCAAACTATGTATTATGCACATTGAAATCATTAATAAAAACAATAATCATTGGTTGTGATACGAGAGGGATGGTAACGATGAGGGGATATGATTCCACAAGTGAGGGGGCTAAAGGGGGATCCAAGGGAAACCCATGTCATTTTCGTAAGTTAATGTGGCATTAACATATAATCCTCCCTTTGACTTATTAGGCACTCAAACATTTAATTCATGTAAGAGGGTTGGTGTGTGAGATCACTTCATAGAGATAATGAGAGCATGATATGAATACAAGAAAGCACGGGGGAAGTGTGAGAGTTAAGAAAATTATTTTTGGGAGGAGTGAGAGTCGAGAAAGCAGGGAAAAAGAAGGAAATTTGAATGGGTATGGTAGACAGTTTTTACAGGCTTATTTTGGGCAGCAAGAAGGGAGTTGGATGTTGGGAAAGAGAACACCCATGCTAGCCATGGAAATATATCTTATTCAGATGAGTTTCGTGTTGGAAATGAGATTAGGTGTCTAAAATAGTGACGGGTGCCTAAATTGGCATACTTTCAGCACCTGTATAGTACCTTTTTCCTTACCATTTTCCATTGATCATTGCCTTTTTGATACCTTCCTTATCCAGTTTTTTCTCACTTTTCACCAAGGTATGAATCTTTCCCCATATGTCATTTTTATGATATTATTACATATTTCTTAAGGAACTTGTTACTTTCATGCACTAACACTTCTATACAAAATCAATTATAGTGGTTTCCCTATAATAGTTGTAGCTTCTTACAGTAGTTGCAACTCCTTACAATGGCTACAATTCCTCTATGTTGTTGCAACTTTGACCAAAATACAAGTGCTGCAAATATAAGTATGATATCGTTGTTGCAACTCCGAGTACGATATCGTTACTGCAACTCCAAGTAAAAAGTATGCTAGCACAACAATCAACATTACAACCGACAGTGAAGGAATGTTCCACACATAGGAAGGTGACAAGAGGCAAGTGGACAACCAAAAGAGAAGTTAGTTCTCTCACCCACTATCACTCAGTTAATCCAAGTTAGCACATTCTCGATCTTTACTAAATTTTGGCAATATTAATGTAAACGAACGAACAAATTAATTCTCATGGTTGTCCATCAATCCCTTTATGTTATTTTAGACATCGGTTATTTTGTATAAGAACCCCAACTTCCCTAGAGCTTGGGGGGAATCATTATGGCGATAGAATTCAACTATTATTGTAAATTTCATAATTATGCAATATAATTCATTTTCTTCTCATGTTCATGTGATGGCATGTTGAGTACTCGAGCTATTTTGATTTCCTAGCCTAGTGCCTTGTCTAAGGGGTTAGGCCCCTCCTTAGTCAGGTACTTCCTGTAACATTAAGAGTAGGACTTAGCATTTTAATTATGTTCATTTAATTCTATAGTTTTTTGGTTTCTTAACATGCTGCAATTTCGGATCCTATAGAACAATCAATTGCAATTTAGGTGTGGTTAATGTTTAATTTCCTTATGTCATGAGTCTTGCAAACTTAAGATGCAACTTGATGTTGATTCGATTTATGCAAGTTTATAATCCTGTCATTGTAATTCGCATTGTTGTAGCTTCGTTGTTGCAACTCACATTGTTGTAACCTTTGTGTTTCAGCGCCATTGTTGCAACTCTTCTTGCATCTTTACTCCATTTTGTTTTCTCTTAGATTTATGACATCTTTATTCCTCAACAACTTGGGATGGATATTATTGGTTTTATAAATTAACATTGAAAGTACGAACATGTAATTGTTACAGTAAGACAAGATCATTATTTTACTTGAGCATGTCACCATTAGATGTTAGCATAACATTACTTTTCGTAAGTGTGATTTACTTTACGCAAGTGTGATTTACTTTTTGTTAGTTTGATTTATTTTTTGCAACCATGGTTTACCGTATGCAAGTATGATTCATTTTTCGCAAGTGTGATTTTCTTTTCCTACAAGTGTGATATTTATTTTCTTTCAATTTGAGAAGTAGGATATCTTGGTTACTTAATTAAGTATCTTGAAATCTCGACTTGTGATATTTGAAGTACTACTACTCCTTAGTGATTACAACACTACACTTGCATAGAAGTTGCATGACAGTTCATAAGTAAGATACAACCCTTGATTGATAATTAAATGCACAACTCTTCAGTTGCTCACTAAGTTAATTAGAAAGTAATTGAAAATTTTGTCATTTTTGGCATTGTTTCCAGGAAACTATAAAAAATAATAGTTTGGTTGCAATAATTGTGGGGATTTTCATTTCAGTAGATTGAGTGCTATGATTTATTTTTAGCAATTCATATAATGATTTTCTAACCTTTAGTGTGCACAAAGTTAGAGATCAACAAGGTAGATTTATTAGTTCATCCAAAAAACCCCAAAAGACTAGTAGTGTAAGTCAATATCTACAAGGAATTGAGAGAAATCAACCAAACTACATATCACCTACAACATGTTTTCTTTTCAAAAAGAATCACGAGACCTCCCCTCAAGAATATGAGATTGTACAAGGATCTATGCACACATAATTTCTAGTTTCCTAAGGTTAGATCAGTAAACTATACCACTCCAGAGAATTCATCTTTCTTGAAGCACCTGTAGAGACAAAAGACATTCCGCGAAGAGAAATGGCACATGAAATTGTCAAGGAAGAAACCTCTGCTTTCGGATTCCTGATCAGAGGATCGAATGAAGAGACTAAAATGAAGAACATCCCTCATTCATCCTTTCCAAATTTTCATGGATTATCTAAAGAAGATCCTGACACCTTCCTCTTCGAGTTCGACATACTTTACAAAATCTATGAAAATGTATCAGATGCCCAGAAATTGAAACTTTTCCCTGCCATACTCAAGGATGATGCACTACTTTGGTTCATGGGTCTTGGCAGGGATAACATCTGCACATGGGACCAGATGACGAAGAAATTTCTCGAAAAATACCAAGACTACTGCAAAAATAAGGAAAGAAAGGAGGAAGTCTTTAGGATGGTGCAACATGAAAATGAGAGCCTTGAAAATTACATTGAACAATTCAAATATAACCTGCAAAGGGAAAGGAAAACATATTTAGCTATTGAGACATGACGTGTCTTGTCTCTGAGAGGAGTATGAGATGACCACATATAAATTATCAACTGAATGGGTGGAGGAGAGGTTTCTCAAATGGAATATGATATTATCTTAGAACTTGGTCGTATATTCCAGAGGTACATAAAAAAAAGCAGAGGACCAAGGTATATACTGGCAAGAACTAGAAAAATTATAGGAGGTGGAGTTATGAGGGAAGAAATGGGGAACACGTTAGAAGAATTAAAGAATTATATACTTAGTTCCTTGAGCTCCTAGATGGATACATTGTAGACAAGGAATAAGAAAGAAGAGACAAAGCGAGCTTTGGCCATATTTTTCCCAAAGTGCAGGACAAAGCACCCATGGAAAGAATGTACGTTGGATAAGATCGAGGTGTGTGGAATATGTAGCGAGGACCATACTACTCACAACTGTCCATCCTTACCTGGACTAAAGGCTATCTATCAAAAAGCTGAGGAACCAGAGAATTTATGCTTTGTCTCTCAAAATTGACCCTGGCATCCTAGACCCCAAGGTATGATCCAAGATCAATCTCAATATTTCAATTCATATTGGACTAACCCTTCCATGAAATTTTCTTCTCAACCATGGGGTATGCTGACACAATAATGGTCGGCTCCTCCTCATTCAAAACAGTTATGGAAACAAGGGTGGATAAATCCTATTATAAGAGGGCCTCAACAGCCTATAACACAACCACCCATATAACTTCTTACTCCTCCCCAGATGCATGCATCGACATACACCCCTCCTCGACCACAACTACCTGCACAACCCATTCATAACCCCAATAATGGAAGGCTAGGACAACCTGCGCACATTGTTGGACTTTTTTCCTACCCTACCTATTCCATCTCTTCCCTAGATTGCAATAATATCCATTTTCAATCCGAGAAGACACTAACCAAGAACCAACCTTGTATTAATATTTAAGATTTGAGTGAGGATGTATGAAATGAAGAATTGGAACCAAAACAATATCGGGAACCTTTGAAATCTAACAATTTCCACCCTGAACTTTAAAACCCACCCTATCAAGAAATGTTGCACCTAGCGAGACCAGGGATGATTTTAAGGATGAAAATTTATTTTAAAATGTAGAAACCTTGGTGAATCTTACTAATCCTTCGTATACAACTATAAATGTTTGGCGATATTTTTGTAAAAATATTCAAATTTTAAGGATTTTATATAGTTTGTATAAAATTTTGGCAATTCTTGAGGTAAAATAATTTTATCCTATAGAATTTGTGCGAATCATTTTTAGAATAGAAAATATTTTTTTGGCAAAAACCATGGAAAATTAGCCCATGAGTGAAATTTAGCCCCTAAAATCATGCATGAGCGAGACCTTTTACGTAGCCTGAGTTTGACTTCCCAGTAGAGCTAAAAAATGTGTGTGTCAAAATACCATTATTCCAAGACATCAAGGATGTGCCCATATACTCAAAAGCAATATGGAAACTTTGCTTGAGGAAACCTAGTAGAAAATGAAAGGATCCCCAAACTGTCTATGTCATGGGAAAATTGTCTGACATAATGATGGGGGGAATTCTCGCAGCTAAACACTTAGATCTGGGTAATTCATAAGTTAATGTGAATATCAACAATACACTTATCAGTAACACATTAATTGACATTGGGGCGTCCATCGATGTTATGACACGCAATACCATGCCTTTGGAATTACAGGCCTTGGGGAAACCCCAGCCATACTCCAACTATTTGACAGGTCAACCATTAAACTAGAGGAATTCTTGGAAGATGTAGTGATATCAATAGAATCGTGGGAATATCCCATTGAATTTATGGTCCTACAGCCAAAAATATCTCTAGGAAGGTATCCTCTAATCTCGGGAAGGCCTTGGATGGCCATTGCATACACTTACATTGGTCGTAGGTCAGGAAATATGACCATCTCCCACGGGAAATACACAAAACAATTAACCCTCTGTCCTCTTGGAAAACCTAGCATTGACCTAGAGATGCCACTTTGGGTTGATGGAGAAGATAGTGAGGAAGAAGGAGAAGTCCGTCAATTCCTCTCCATATATCAATACTTAGCCATAAGAGATAAAGCATAGGATGATGAAATAAATGATTTTATAGCTTCCTCTTCCTCATAAAACACACATATTCTTTAGCATGTGATGCAACCTGATATACAAGATCCTCTATCCTCAACAAGCATCTCTCCCATAGAACGTGATTCCAAACCAAAGAAAGACAAAGGATCCCTTACATAAACCATAGAAATCATCCCAGGGAAAACCTTGAAAATCAATCAGGGACTAACTGAACAACAAAAAAAGCGATTGGTTAAAGTGATGCAAAAGAACAATAATGCATTCGCCTGGGATTAATCTAACATGAAGGGAATACATCTTGACCTATGCACACATCACATATATATTAAGGAAGGATCCTGACCCATCCACCAACCCCTGCGCCAGATGAATCTGGCCCTGAAATACATAGTCAAAGAGGAGCTATAGAAATTGCTCACAACCAACTTCATCTACCCAATTTTTGATAGCCAATGGGTCTCCCCTCTAGTCATAATACCAAAGAAAAACGGTAAATGGAGAATTTGTGTCGAATATAGAGAAAAAAAAAACACACACAAAGACCATTTCACACATCCATTCATTGACTAGGTCTTGGATACGTTGGACGGAAATAAATACTTTTCTTTCCTCGACAGATTTAGTGGGTATAACTAGATCCAAATTGTACCCAAAGATCAAGACAAAAAAATGTTCACCTTTCCTTGGGGGACATTTTACTATTGTGTTCTACCATTCGAGTTATGCAACGCCCCTGCTACATTTCAACGAGTTGTTATTAGTATATTCTATGATCTAATTCATGATTGCGTGGAAACATATATGGACGATTTTACGACATATAGGGATGAATTCGATGAGGGATTGGTAAACCTGGAGAAAAGGTTGATAAGGTGTAAAGAATCAAATGTTTCCCTCAAAAATGAAAAATGCTTGATGATGTTAACTGACAACATTGTACTAGGACACCACATATCAAGAAAAGGTATCCAAGTAGATCTATAAAAAGTACATGTAATATTAAACTTTCCAACTCCAACTTCTCAAAAGAAGGTACAAAGTCTCTTGGGATATGCTGGTTATTACTGTTGATTCATTGAAATTTTTTCACAAATTACTCATCCATTATTTTCTTTACTTAACAAAGATATTGAGTTTGTATAGATAGGGACATCCCAACATGCACTTGATGAACTGAAAATCAAAGTGTCTGAGGATATTGTCTTAAGGGGGGACGAATGGTCCCTCCCGTTTCGTATTTCCACTAACACATTGAACACTGACATTGGAGTTTTTCTAGGGAAACTAGAAGGAAAGGACCCATATGCAATTTACTATGTCAGTAAGAATCTCTCGCCTACATAATTGAACTATATGGTAACTAAAAAAGAGTTTATTGTTGTTATTCATACAATAAACAAGTTTAGGCACTACATTACAGGATATATGGTAATTTTACATATTGATCATGTCGTTATTAAGTATTTAATGAACAAACCAATCACCAATGGCATGGTCACTCAATGGTTGATTTTATTACAAGAATTTAATATTTCCATCTTAGATAAACCAGGAAAACATAATGTAGTTGTTGACTTTGTTTCTAGAAATTTAACATATAATGAAAATGAACCTCCAATAGAATATTTATTTCCAGATGAACATCTCTTTGCAGTATCTACTAACTCACCATGGTTTGTAGATATTTCTAACTTTTTGGCTACAGGAAAGCTCCCACGTCATCTGAATCCAAAAGAGAGATAAAGAATAGTCAATAAAAGTGAAATATTTTCATGCATTGATGGTTGCCTCTTTTACACTAGGCTTGATTTGATTATCAAAAGATGTGTACGAGAAGACGAAGTCCATGAGATACTAAAATCCTGTCATGATGGGCGATATGGGGGTCATTTTTTTGATAAAAGAACTAGGTACAAGGCACTCCATCAAGGGTAGTATTGCCCCACTATATTCAGATACACCAAAGAATATGTGAAGAGGTGTGACATATGTCAATGCATGGGTAGACCCATACAAATTGTAATATCCCCAAGGACGAGCCCCAATTGTATTTATAAATTGTAAACATGTTTTGTAGGCTGGTGAGCCGAGTGTTGATAAGTTGGTGGGATTATGTGTTTACTAGGCTGGAGAGCCTAGGTGTTAAAGGTCAGGAGCCTGATTTTGTATATGTNGTAATTATGCAGATCATTAATAAAATATAAACATCGTTGCGTGCAGACCGACCATGAAGAAAGAGTGATGGGGGACTAAGCTTCCAAAAGGTTGGGTAAGGGAGTATCTAAGTATGTGGGCCTAGGGGATAATCTAGGGGGCTTACCTCTAAAGAGGATAATAATTTATTATTATTTCCTAAAGGCTAAGGTGGAAAATTGATGAGTGTTTTCCTAATTTCCTGGGAAAGGGGAACGAATGCAAATGTGGTGCATGCAACTCTAGGAAGACAAGTGTCGACCTAGGCACATGCAGTTAAAGCTGATGAGTTGAGCCATGTTGGGGGTTCATCCTCCATTCTGGCATCCGCTGTCTATCCTGTTTTGCGGGGAAAATGATCTCTGGATACCCTCACACACCTCTGAAAATAAGTAACCCGTGATCCAAACAACGTTGGGGTTGGCGAGTCCATTCTTCCATACTCGACCTGAGTTCGCTGGAATCCTTCCCGAGAAACCATTTTGTCTCTGCATTTTAACCTCTGCATTGTTTCTTGGTCACGCACCCTGAAACCCATGGGGAAAACCAAGAGACTGATCCATGTCTTCTGTGAAGCCTGACCATCCCATATTTGTCTATGTTGTGTGTGTCATAACTGTTGGTTGTTCTGGCCATGCAGTTCCTTGGCTGAGTGTGGCCTTGTTGCCTCTGTCTATGACTTGAGCCTTGTTGTTGTCCTCCTTGTGAGGGAACAGAGTTGAAGAAGTAGGTTGTCAGGCCTGTGTGCAACACTCCCTCCAGGTGAGGGAGGTGGTTGTGGTTGAAGAGGCAGGTTTTCAGGCCTGTGGGAAACTCTCTCCAAGTGAGAGAATTTGTTGGGAAGTAGTTTTCTCCTAGAGAGAGTCCAACACCAGCTACAGAGCTCTGAGAATTCTAGTCTAGCCTGTTGTTGAAGCCCAAGGAAAGGGAGTTGAAGCATCTGATGGACTATGTGACAGTGAAGGTGTATACTCCTGGGGTGGGACAGGCATGTGGGGAATGAGAGTCCGTGAGTAGTGGGATTAAGAAGGCTCCTGGAGAGAATCCTTCTAGTTACACTCTGTAGTTTCCCGTAACCTTAACCTAGTCTAGAATTCCCTTGCCCTTGGCACAGGAGCAGACCCAGGTTTCAATGCTACAACAATGCACCAACAAAACCCTAGCTATCGACCCTTTCGGCAACACCTATGAAGTAGATGAAGTCTCACCCGAGGTAGAGGCAGGGGTGGTTGTAGGACTAAGGTGTCTGCAACCTTAGTTGGGACACATATCTATGATTGTAATACTTAACAGAGCACTTAGCACCGATAGTTCATCAATATTTAACCACTATCTACTACGCAGATGAAATAGAGCATCGCATCATTCACTCAGACCTGATGTATCTAAGCACTTATCATAAAGAGGTAGATTAAATCTGGCAGATTCAAGCACTAAGCATATTCACATAGGTCAGATATACATTCATATACATCATTAGCAAAAAGCATAAACAGATCTATCTATATATATCAAAGCACTTAGCAAGTAAATACATAAACACATCAAGACATTGCACTAAGAATAATAACACAGTATTTACGTGGTTCACCCCCACCCTGGGGCTACATCCACCAACTCTTCTTATTTATTATCTTTGTCAAGCTTCTTACAGGCACATAGCATCAAAGTCCTACTCCGCAGAAGACAGGATATATGCACGCACTCTGCCAAATCCTCCTTCTTCGAGCTAGGGTACAACACCAAGCCTTCTTACAATTAATTGCACATAACTCTGCAAGTCTCACACAGTTTGCACAGAGCACTTACAATCCTTACTTATCACTTAGCCCAATATCACATAGATATGTATATCCCCCTTTCTTACATTTCCTAGACATCTATTTATACATTACAAAATAGGCCTAAACATGGGTAAACCCATGGGTCGACATGCCATACCCGTTACATAATCCCAAATCCCAAAAAGGACCCAAAAAGGGGTTGAGATCCCGCGATCTCTGCTTCGTGTTGTGCTCCATCTTTGACAAGATGTCGAAGTCCCAAAATAGGTCAAACTTGACCAAGGATCTCCTAAAAATTGGTCAAGGGCCAATAATNGTGGGCGTAAGAAGGCTCCTGGAGAGAATCCTTCCAGTTGCACTGTGCAGTTTCCCGTAACCTCAGCCTAGTCTAGGATTCCCTTGCCCTGGGTCGAGCTTAGTCCCAGATCGGGGGTGATCCACTGTTGAGCATGATGAGCAACATGGTCTATGGTTGGGAGGTTCATGGAAGGTCTGCACGTAGTTGGTGGATTTACTCCAGCTAAAAGATAAGTATCAATATGTGCTTAATTTATATGTTATGCATGTTTGTGTTATTGATGATTGAATGTTATCATGTGTTCCGTTGCATGTGGATTTACTGTTAATCTTGTTTGAATCTGAATGGTAACAGTAACTCTGTGTTATGTGTTTAATTTCGATTAAAATGTATGTTATATATATTTATATGTGAATTTTCCACAGTGGTAGCACTACCCGATCTCTGTGGAGGGCCAGGGATGCTACAATTTGGTATCGCATCTAAGTCAGAGTTGAGTAGTGGAATTGCCCAGGCTGGTTGATTGTTGGGGATGTTACAAATTGGTATCAGAGCATGGTTACAACACTGAGCCTATATGGGCTATGTTAGTGGTAGTTGAAGCAAAATTTTTGGAAAAGAATTGTTGTCAGAATGGACAAAATTCAAGTTCAGAGCCAAGGTTTCAAGCATTGATCCTGAATGGGCTAGATAAGTAGTCATTGGACCCAAGGGTTCAAGAGGAAATTGTGTCTAGAGGACCAATTTCGAACCTTGGAACCTTCTTGAGTGCCAAGAAGTTACCTTGGTCATGTTACGAAGCTTAGAAGGAGTAGAGGTATCATAAAACCACAACAGGAGTGGTGTTGGGCTGCAGAGTAATGTGGACCTTAGGATTTATTCAGGAGAAGGAGAATCCTTCATGACCGTCAGATCTGGTAATGTTGCGAGGCAGTTAGCCATGAATTCCTTTGGAAATCCGTAGAGTAACATAGTCTTTTATGCGTCGTAGGATGTGTTCGGAAGGAAGGGAAATCCTTTACGACCATCATATTTGGGGAAGGTGTAGAAGGGTTAACCCAGAATCCCTTCGGACTTCGTGACTTTAGTGAAGTATGATGCCAAAAACAAGAGAAGGGTTGAAGCCCGAAGCTCGGAAGTGGATCTACACGGTAGATCTGGAGAGGAGTGCTTGACCATTGGATCAAGCCAATGTTAAAAGGTAAAACCCAGTAGTGAAGGGAGAAAGCTTCCGAAGAGCCGAAGTAGTGATTCATGATGACACCACTTGGATGGACGTGAAAACATTGGATGTGTTCCATGTGTCTATGGGTTTCAAACCTATGGAAGGTTGAAATCGCATTTGGAATGACACACGTGTCACCCATTTGAATGGGCCATGTATCAGCCGCTAGTATTCCTCCATGTGGCTTTCCGTATGAGCATCGATAGTGGGGCCGAGGTTACGTAACGTAGTTAAAGGTCGGAGGACCCACACTAGCATTGGTCACGATACATCAAGATCGATGGCTAGGAGGCATTGCGGGGACCCAAGTTGCACGGGAGTTAATTCTCTAAGGTGGTCCTGCAATCCAAACCGCAGTTTCACTGAGGGGTTATGTGTCAGCGTCAGAAGAATTGCAGGATGAAAGGCGGGTTGCTCCAAACCATCGTTTCATGCCCCTGCAATTGGAAAACATTAAGTGATGTGACGTAATGACGTCACCAAAGGTGATTGGTAATGTTCGGAGATTAACCATTCAGATGTGTGGATGTGAGATCCTTCGAAGCTCTGAAGTCCCGAAGACTTGAAACTCAGACACCTGAGGTTCCATAGTAAGTGTCAGCCATCGGATGTTAGGTAGACGTGGACTGATGATCTTCCCTACTTCACGAGTTTGGTAATCTGGAACTCTGAGAGATTATTGTGTGGTGCTTGGAAATATTTCTAAGCCGAAGGCCCGAGTAAGCGCTTATTGATCTAGCGCATGGTCATGACCCATGGTCACATGGATTGGGTACTAAGAGAAAGGGGCTAGTGCCCGAAAATGATTACAGAGAAGAGAAGAGCTCGAAAAGAAAAGGAAATCTGAACGTTTTCTTAAATCATATTGGCTTGAATGCGTAAATTGGTGAAGTATTGAATATATTTCAATTGTTTCTCTTCTTTGAGTTTTCGAGTGCAAGAAGTCCACATTGCCCGCAAGGAGTGCATTGACAGAGGTAAGTTAACCTCAGAGAAGCTCAGGAGAGATACCATTGAACCTTCATCAACAGAGGTGTAAGGAGTGCATAGGAAGAACTCTGTGTTGAGTTTAGAGAGAGATAGAGTCACTGAGAAATTTGTAGGTCTCTTCCAGGTGGGCATTGAGCGAGTGCAAGTGTGCATAGAGAGAACTCTTTGTTGAGTTCAGGGAGAAGAGTATAAGAGGAAGATACTCACAGAGTTGTTGAACACTCTGTAGAAAATGCTCAGCAAGGTGTGCTTTGAGTAGAAGGTTGTCAGGAGGGCACAACGTTTTCCTTTGAAAGGAAACAGAAGGGTCGAGACCCTTAGGAGACTGAGTGAATCGAAAATCTCAGAAGAGATAACGCAAGGAGTGCGTGGGAGATAGACTCATTCTAAGTCCTAAAGCTCAGAAGAGATAACAATTATGAGAGAGAAGATGATATCCAAGAGGCGTACTTGCAGGAGAGAGGTCAAAGGCCGAAGCCTTTAAACACTGAAAAAATATTCCAAGGCAGAAGAAGTCAAAAGCTCAGGAGGAGGAGCTACAACAGTCGTCAGATCGGTTGTGGGGAAGAGCCTGGACCATTAGAATAGCATCCAGAAGAAAAAAGGAAGCACAGAGGAGAGGAACAGATCACATACGTTGGGTTTGAGTGCGAAGGACTAGCAAACGTTGGATCCACAGGTAAGCGCACGAGACTTAACCCTTGTGTGCGTAGGATAAGTGGACTTGTCAAATTCCCAAAGTCCCGAATTGATTTGGGACCATCCATTGTCAAGGAGTACAGGTGGCGTAAGATCCACAACTTTAGAATTTTGTGGACAAGGAGGAGGAGAAACAACCGAAGTAAGTCTTGGTCGTTGATCTAAAAGTGGATGCATGGCACTAGATCTGGAACTCTGGGTACAGAGCACTTCGAAGGAAAGAAGAGGATGAAAGCATTGAAGTTCCAAAGGAGATCTCGATCGTTGATCGAGGAGGATTTCGAAGGACCGTTGATTTGGTCTTGGTCGAAAAAGAGTCGATGTCCCGAAGAGAATCAGGGTCGTTGATTTGGAGAGGGTGCATGGTAGAAGATCTGTCACTATGGGGAAATTCACTCCGGAGATTTGTGTGTGTGGAGACGTGAGAACTCTCGAAGGCTAGAGAGCCAGATTTTATCATAACCATCCGATTGTTGAGGAAAGGTGTCAATAGATATTCCACTCCGGAAGATTTTCATATGGGGAAAAGCAAGTAGTTGAGAGTTGAAACTCTCTAGGGCCGGAGAGCCAGAATCAATCATAGTTGTTGATTTGGAAGGGAGCTATGTGTCGACAGATCGTGTAGATCTAGGATCGTGTGTGGAAGGAGGAAAGAAGGTAGAAAAGGGGAGATAGATAACAGTCATTGATCGGTGATCAACGCCAAGGGATTGGAGATCGACGGACAAGCTGGATTGCAAGGCCAAAACTTGCTTAGATGTTAAAAATCTGAGAGCGGGCCGCAATTTATACCATGGTTTTAACAAAGTGATGCGTGGCAGCTGGAGGTGAATTGCAGGGTGAAAAGAGGATTGGCCAAAACCACTCTTTCCCATGCCCGCAATCACAGCTTTCCATGAGTTCATAGCCTAGGGTATTATCAAGGAAGGGGCTAATGAAAAAGGGGCTGGTGCCTAAAACTTGGAGTTTTGGAAGCGCGCAGGAATAAGTCCGCGGGTTTGTTAGGACCTGCGCCTAAAGGAGAAAAGGGGACTTGTGTATAATTGTTTTGGGTTCAATCACAAGCCTGAAGAGTCAATGCGACTCAACATGTGGAAATATCCATTGATCGAGAGGTCAGCAGACCCCATTGAAGTAGGGGCACTACGTAAAAAGTGATCAGGGAAGAAATAGTCATGTACAATGACTACAATGAGAGCACAAGAAGATTCAGGAATCCAGGAAGAATTGTAGACTTCAACAAGGAAATTTTTTATAGGGAGAAGAAGTTGTTGCAATTTATGTGGCAGCAAGTATGTTACAACTTGTTGAGTCAACCAGAGGAAAGAATGCTTGCATGTTTGCAAGTGTTGTTGATGATGTTGTTTCATAAGGAGGGAAGAAACAGAGAACTGAAGTGTTGGTTATAAGTTTGATAAAATAAGCATGAAATCTTCTACTGCCATCAAACTTTCAGGTAGTATAAAATTTATTAATGGCAGTCATGCATGTATGAGTTTTATTACTCTTTTTTTATAATTGCTGAAAGAAAATTTAGATAATAATTTCCTCGACCAGAGTTATTTTATAAAATCACATGATTATTATTGAATGCATACCATTGGATGTGGTAAAGGTTGGAGGCTTGTAATAATTCAAGTATTTTTAGCTTATGAATGCACACATTGACATAATAGAATGTCATGTTAATTTGGTTGTGGGGTAACAACCAAAGATTTAAAAGATAAGAACTTGTTATAGGAATGAATGTCAGTAAGCTAGTCATGTCTGAGACTAGGACAAGGTTGGATATGGAAAGGTTATGAGCCACACATGTACTAAATTCTTCATACTTTTAAATAAAACTTGGGCTGCAACCTTTTTGCTAACACTAATGAAGACCACAAAATTATATTCTTGGTGTATTGTTCAGGTCGAAAAGGAAGGCATCCAATTAATTGGGAAGACAATAGGAAGTGTGTGGATAATTTGTCAACACATTGACCAGAATTCCAACTCATGGGCGGTGAGATACATGACTGAGATAAAGAACATTATGTAATCCAATGCAAGGTGCGTTGAATAAGTATGCATTGAGAATTTCACTCATGCGTAGTAAGTGACATAATTGTATACTAAATGCAATGGCTGAATGAGTTTTTTGTAAGTACATGCATGTATATTATTGCATGGAAATAATTTTTATTAATAGCTGAAATGTTGTGAACTCATGAACCTGAGGACATTTCAGGAGTTGTTAGACATTGCAACATGAAAGTTGCAAGTCAAGTAGTCACATGAGCATTGACTACATAAATTTTTTCTTGTTCAGAAAAAGATGTAATGAACTTACATATATTATTGTGAACGTACATATGCATAGAATGACGAGTCGTTCTAGTTTATTAAATTGTTGGATAATTGTGACTAAATTGCTAGATGTAGATAATTCTAAATTCACTGCATATGGTTTTGTACATATTGCAATTGAATTATGATGTACAGGAAATACTGACAATTGTTGGAAGTATGCAAGATGAAGCCTTGCAGGAAAATGGTATGTAGTTTGGTGCTTGTGGAAAAACCACAAGGAATGATGCATTCATATATGGAAACAACCAAGAAGAATTATGAAATGGAATTTCATGTTTGGGAAAAAAGTTGAATTCCCTTTTGAACTAAGTTTGAGTTCCTAAATGAATTAATTTATGTTTCCTCATGATAACTGCATGTGGGCGATGTAGATGAGATGATGTTGATTAAAGTGGAATGTTGACTACAAAGAGTAGCTCGGGAAGATGTTGATTGGAGACCTTTGAGGGAAGTTGGAACTCCTCGAGCCACGGTGCTATAAGATTTTCGGTCTGACCTGTTGCTGAAGCCCAAGGAAAGGGAGGTGTAATAGTCGATGGACTGTGTGACAGTGAAGGTGTACACTCCTGGGGTGGGACAAGCATGTGGGGAAGAGCGACAGTTGGTTGGAGTGTTGTTGAGGTTTGGTACATTGGTCTAGACCATGTGATATGGAAATCTTCTCAATCAAAAGATAAGTACAATTCTCTATTTATTGTATCTTGTGTATCTTGTATACATGTTATAATGTTATTAGAATTGCCTGTATATACATATATATACATTGCATTACCTGCATCCATGAATGTACATAATGTGTTTCATATTTCATTGCTTAAGAAATGTATACCCTATGCTAATCATGTTATTGATTGGAATCTGATTCAGGTAGAGCAAGAAGGTGTCTTGCAAGTGCATCTGGTGTGCATATTAGATCAGAAGAGAAAACAGCTCTGGAATCGAGCCAGAGGGCTTGTAAAGGTCTAGTGGACCTAGTACAGTCTTTAGGATGTGACATGGGAGCATGAGGATGCTATGCAGACAGAATGCCCGCATCTTTTTGAATATTTTTGGAAATCTTGATGATGTTGTGTAAAAGTTGCATCGAGGACAGTGAAAAAATAAGGGGAGGGGATTGTAATATCCCCAAGGATGAGCCCCAATTGTATTTATAAATTGTAAACATGTTTTGTAGGCTGGTGAGCCAAGTGTTCATAAGCTGGTGGGATTATGTGTTTACTAGGCCGGAGAGCCTAGGTGTTAAAGGCCAGGAGCTTGATTTTGTATATGTAATTATGCAGATCATTAATAAAATATAAACATCGTCGTGTGCAGACCAACCACGAAGAAAGAGAAATGGGGGACTAAGCTTCCACAAGGTTGGGTAAGGGAGGAGGCTAAGTGTGTGGGCCTAGGGACTAAGCTAGGGGGCTTACCTCTAAAGGGGATAATAATTTATTATTATTTTCTAAAGGCTAAGGTGGACAATTGATGAGTGTTGTCCTAAGTTCCTGGGAAAGGGGAATGAATGAAAATGTGGTGCATGCAACTCCAGGAAGACACATATCGACCTGGGTGCATGCAGTTAAAGCTGATGAGTTGAGTTGTGTTGGGGGTTCGTCCTCCATTCTGCCATCCGTTGTCTATCATGTTTTATGATTCAACTGATCTTTGGATACCCTCACGCACCTCTAAAAACAAGTAACCCTTGAGCCAAACCATGCTAGGGTTGGCGCACCCATTCTTCCATTATCGGCCTGAGTTCGCTGGAATCCTTCCCGAGAAACCATTTTGTCTCTGTGTTTTGGCCTCTGCATTGTTTCCTGGTCACGCACCCTGAAACCCGTGGGGAAAACTGACAGACTGATCTGCGTCTTTTGTGAAGTCCAAGCATCCCATATTTGTCTGTGTCGTGTGTGTCATAAATTTTGGTTGTTGTGGCCATGCAGTTCCTTGGTTGAGTGTGGCTTGTTGTCGGTGTTTATTCTTTATCAAGCCTTGTTGTTGTCCTCCTTGTGCGGGAACGATGTTGAAGAAGCAGGTTTTCATGCCTGTGTGCAACACTCTCTCCAGGTGAGGGAGGTGGTTGTGGTTGAAGAGGCTGGTTGTCAGGCTTGTGGGCAACTCTCTCCAGGTGAGAGAGTTTGCTAGGAAGTGGTTTTCTCCTAGAGAGAGTCCAACACCAACTACAGAGCTCTGAGAATTCTGGTTCGGCCTGTTGTTAAAGCCCAAGGCAAGGGAGGTGAAGCATCCGATGGACTGTGTGACAATGAAGGTGTATACTCATGGGGTGGGACATGCATGTGGGGAATGAGATTCTATTAGTAGTGGGTGTAATAAGGCTCCTAGAGAGAATCCTTCCAGTTGCACTGTGAAGTTTCCTGTAACCTCAGCCTAGTCTAGGATTCCCTTTCCCTAGGTCGAGCTTAGTCCAAGATCGGGGGTGACCCACTGCTAAGCGTGATGAGCAACATGGTCTATGGCTGGGAGGTTCGTGGAAGGTCTGCACGTAGTTGGTGGATTTAATCTAGCTAAAAGATAAGTATCAGTCTGTGCTTAATTTATATGTTATGCATGTTTGTTCTACTGATTCTTGAATGTTATCATGTGTTCTGTTGCATGTGGATTTACTGTTAATATTGTTTGAATCTGAATGGTAACAGTAACTCTATGTTGTGTGTTTAATTTTCGTAGTGGTAGCATTACCCAGTCTCTGTGGAGGGTCGGGGATGCTACAGTTTGGTATCGCAGCTAAGTCAGAGCTGAGTAGTGGCATTTCCCAAGCCGGTTGATGGTTGGGGATGTTACATAAATAGATGAAATTTCGCTACAACTGTAGACGTTGTTAGAAAATTTTGAAAAATGGGCCATTGATTTTGTGTAACCAATAAATCCCCCTTCCCGTCGGCACTCCTACATCCTTGTCTGTATAGACTATGTCACAAAATGGATGGAGAAAAAATCACTTCTGATATAAACTTAACAGGAAGTACTTGAGTTTCTCCATGAATATATCTTTATAAGGTATGGGATACCACAAGAGGTAGCAATTGATGGAGGAGCTCATTTCACATCATGACTTGTCAGAGACCTAATGGAAAACTACAAGATCAAGCATAAAGTAACAACACCATATAACCCATAGGGAAATGGATAACTAGAGGGGACTGATAAGATCCTTGAGACTATCATAACCAAAACCATCATAATGCACCTCAAGGATTGGGTTGATAGACTCCCCAAAGATTTATGGGTGTACATAACAACTTGGAGAACTACCACATGATGCAAAAATTTTAAGTAAGTATATAGGAACAGAGTACTACTACCCATTGAGACAGAAATCCAAACACTTAGGACAACAATACAACTTGGGTTGGACCCAACAAAAGATCAGAAATAAACATTGCTTCAAATAAATGAGTTGGGTGAACTATGACAAGATGCCCTACACCGAGCCACAATGATACAACATTAAATGGCTACGTGGCATGATAATTTTATCAAGAAAAAGAAGTTCAAGACTAGAGACTAGGCATTGCTATTTGATTCCAGGTTCAAGGATTTCAAGGGGAAATTTTGCACCAGATGGCTCGGTCCATATGATATTGATACAATGTATGATAATGGGGCCATCAAACTACATACCATAGATGAAGACATAATCCCTCTAATGGATAATGGGCATAGACTTTGCCTATATCATCGACCCATATCAAAGGAACTATTTTTGAGGAAGATTGAAAATGTATGACCCGACAGTAATCTTGAACTCATTTAGGAAGAACGAATCCTTGTTGGATAATTCCTTTTCTTCTACAAAAAAATATGAAAACCAGCCTAGCTGGCACATAAAAGAAATTGAAAACCATCCTAGCTAGCGCATAAATAATAATAATAATAATAATAAACAAGAAGGGCACTTCACGATTTTGTGATGGTTATGTCAAGATCCCTCTCAATAAATTTAAAAAAAACCTTTTTTTCTAATAATCTTTTTTCAGGGTATGTAGAGGAGAACAATGTTGTTGCAACTCATGTTGATGCAAATCCATTTGTTTCAACTCTATTTTCCACAAACTCTTTTTTCCGAAAATTACTTTGCTACAATCCCCATTGTTGCAAATCCCTTTGATGCAACTTACGTTGTTGCAACTCCACTTGCAACTCTGCTTCATTGTGAAACTCTCTCTCCCCTCTCATTTATGTTGTTGTGGCTTCATTGTTGCAACTCACGTTGTTTCAAATTCAGTTGTAGCTTTACTTTATTTATGCAAATCTCATCCACACCAACGATGCTTCAATTCCCACGTACACCATTGAAGCCGCAACACTTGTTGCTGCAACTCCTGTTGTTGCAACTCTCGTTGCTACAAATTTCATTGTTGCAGCTCCATTGCCACAACTCACATGGTTGTGACTCCAATTGCATCTTTCACTTTATGCCCATTGTCGTTCCTACACTTTCGGTGGACAGAATAATCAACACCGATGTTAAATCTAACTAATCCCGTTGATGTGATTTTGTTTCCGCTGCCACAACTCCAATAACACCATGCTTGTACATCCACTCGAGGTAAGAAGAGACAGGTACGAGTTCCAATAATAATGTGTGATGAATAGTTTTAAATGACATGTGTTCTATTACACAAGGAACCTACAGAAGTATTGTTACTTGAAGCCTATGACCACATTAGAGAAATTTTAGACCAGGTTGGTTGGATGGAATATGTGCAACGCCTACAAGGGTATGACGAAGAAGTAGCTCTGGAATTCACTTTGAATTTTAGAATTGAATAGTCCATGGTAGTAGGTGCTCAGGTATAAGTCACCAAGGAGCCAGTGGTAGAAGCCACATGTTTACCATGGATAGAGGAGAAATGGTACACTAGAAGGACCTCCCATCTTGAAATTCTTAAGTAATTCCTTGAGCCCGGAGAGGCCTTAGTGAATAAGGGCACAACATTCCAAAGAAATTCCTCTTCACAACCCTGGAAAGATGTGGTTGTCTTTGTGCAACAATATTTCACCTGTGAAGTCCGATACAAGTCCATCTATCTCCAAAATATCTGACTTATGGATCATCTCTAACATAGCCGACCCATTAATGTGCCATAATTCTTGTTTAGGATGTTGCAGACCATGAAAACATTAGGGCAAAGGGAAAAGAACCCTAGGGACGTTGTCTCACGCCATGGCCTTATCAAACTATTGGTGCAATGCACCCTGCACAGGGAAGGTCACACTTGGATTAGTATTGTTTGGCCACCTATTATACTTTCTGAGGATGTAGTCATTGCACTTCAGGAATCCCAACAAGAAGTGGTTGCACTTCCAACACTAGAAGAGGCCATAACTGCAAAACCATCGCCAAGTAAAAGTGTTGCAGATACAGTAACCCTAGATGTTGAGACTCCTTCATCGAAGAAACTGAGAAGGACAACTAGGGTGATGACCATTGTGTTGCAACTCTGATAAAGGAAGGCCATGAGAGTGATGTCGAGGTGACCGACAAAAACTCCCCTACATAGAGAGTAAGAGGGGTCAAAAAGAGGCAACCCCATGTTCCAAAGAAAATAAGAACAAGGCATACCTCCTTGGCTGCAACTCAACGCAAACGATTAAAATCTACCGAGTTAGAAGAACACACACAAAAGGGTGACTTGGAAGTTGATGGAACAATGGAGACAAAACCCTCTACTAACACACAAGAACCAATTCAGGGCACCAACCTGGAAGTTGACGAGGGAATGGATATAGAGGCCTTTGCTGACCCACAAGAATCAACAAAAGACATTCTTTGTAGAAGGGCTTATTGCCCTCCTCAAGGCATATACAAACAAAGAAGAACCAATCGAGAGAACTCCTTAAGAATAGTTTGTCAAACCTCAAAAATCACACACAAAGGAGCCAGAGCACTCTACTAGTTCACAAGACAAAGATGAGCTAGAAATAGAGGCTCTTGTTGACCCACACAAACCAACAATAATCACTTTTGGGAAAAAGATTGCTAATCCGCATGCTCCTCCACGAGAACCAAAGGCTCTTGCTGACCCACAAGAACCAGTAAGAAGCACTCTTGAGAAAACAAGTGCCAATCCAGAAGAGAAAGAGGAATTAGAAACATATGTCCTTAATAATCCACAAGAATTAATAAAAATTAATAAAGTTTTATAATTTATAATTTTTAGATTTAATAATCTTTAATTTAATATAATTTATATAAAAAAATGAATAGAATTTAATATCGATATTAACAATAGCTTTTCATATCAACAACTCTCTCGTGACATGATTGCCCAGGGTTTCGTTTGTGAAACAACTTTAGTTTGGTATTGACTGCCATAGTGGGAACTAAAGAAAAATCATTCAAAAGGACATTATAAAATTGACTGAAAGCGGGTCCCATGGAAGGGAATTGAAAGGCCTACTTGTGAAAGAAATTGTTAAACGATAGATTGCACTAGATAACAAATTAAATATTAATTAATAATTAATATATAGTGTCAAATCATTTATATAACAACAAAAAATTTATTCACATCATTCTAGATAAGCCTACTGTATTCTGTTTAGATAACTTTGCATGTCATAAAAAAAAATTCACATCATTCTAGATAAGCTTATTATATTTTGTTTAGATAACTTTACATATGTCATAAAATGTTTATTTGATGTTCTTTAAGATTTGTTTTCTTTTAAATAGAATTCAAAAGAATTAAGAGATGGAATAATATAAAATTTTAAAATCTGCTTGACTAAACAAAATGTTATAAGTAATATTATCTTATCAAAATGAATTGCATATAAAATTATGGTTAGAAATGCATAGTATTAATGATCAAAATGTTTATCTTGAATGAATGCCAAATCATTTCAATGACTATATTGTTAGAGGAAAGATGTTAACATCATCTCAATGATTATATTGTTAGAGAAAAGAGGATTAAGAGGATTGTTAGAGGAAAGAGGATTAAGATGATTGCATCTTTTCTATATACTCTATCAAATTGACTAAAAATACGGATAAAGATTTAGTCAAAGCTATAAATAAAAAATTATTTGTATTTTAATTCAAATTTAAGTATAGATATTTATAATAAAGTGTTTCATGATAAGAATTCATTAATTGAACATTTTATATCAATTTTATGTTAAAGAAAAGTTTGTAGAGCTTTGGATCTTGGACAAACAGAGAAGCCATTGCAATATGAAAATATTGAATACATAATATTAATGAAGACAAGTACAAGACAAGATGGTAGAAAATAGACTTCATTGACTTTGATTCAAGAGTGTTTACATTGAAATTTCTTTTGAAACATTATATTATTTAAAACAAAATGAATGTGAACTTTTCCTACAACACATAATTTCTTAGAGTTTTTTCAATGCAGTGATGCATAATGATTCTTTTTCATTGAAATGCATAGAAAAATACATGAAAATTATACAATGAAAAGAGTATGTAAAATAGTGTGTTTGAGTCAATGGGGTCTAGCCTAGGCAATTGTGAGTAGTGTTATCCTCCCTACTCAAGTTCAGTTCCAGTGAGTGACATGTTAATCTCTTAATGAGAATATTGCCTGACAAAGCTTCAAGCGTTTACAGAATCTGGTTTACCCTAGGCACCATCCTCAAAATAAGGGGAAGAGTTAGGCGGATTTCCCTCGGATAGTGGAAAAAAAGTGCAATTAACACTTTCATTTGAAAAATGAAATGCAAATGAATGTCTTTTTTGTTTATGAGTGGCTATGCTACATCTTCAATATAGATATAAACATATGGTTTGTCAATACGACAACCATTTTAGCTAAATTATATCTGCCAAGCAAAGAACCAAATGTTTTTCACTTTATTCAATATCAAAGGAATGACACCCATTTTCACTTTAAACAGTTGGAAGAAATAAGAACAAGTATTAACATGAAACCAAAACTCTTTTCTAAGGTAACAAATACACATTAAAGAAAAAATAGGTCAACATTAGGTAAAAAGTACTATTGAAAACAAGAAACGTGAAACCATGTTCAACATTACATGAACTGAGAAGTTTTATCATAAACAAGTTTCTTTAACAACGAAAAAACAACCATATTCCATACTAACAAGTCGAATACATAGAAAGAGATAATGAAATTCAACACAAAAATAACTAATAAAAATAACAAACAATGTTCATCATTGTATCAACTAAAAAGTTATAAAAAATATGTTTTCAAAACTAAATTTAGAAGGAACTAGAAATAGAAAACTTAAAGAAAAAAGAATACAATACTAAAAACATTGAAATATAGAAAAAAAAAAAAAA
>JASDQU010307387.1:71870-82011 GCA_032191745.1 Picea mariana | reverse complement strand
CTTCAAACATCAATACTTAATATTAAAGTAGATAATAGAGAACTAAGTCTGAAAAGCATGATTATAAAAATAGTGCTAACCAGAAGAAAATAAAGATTTACAAATAAACATAAGAAAATTTTTCAAACGTCAAATGATATAAATAATAAAAATTTCAACAAAATTAATAAACTCATTTGAAACAATTATTGAATAACAGTACCAAAAACAAATACAAAATATAACATCTACAATTATGTCATATGAATTCGAACTTATATTACAAAAGAAATTTATCAAAATAGTCATACATATTTGCATGTACTTGATAATATAAAATATAAAATTAAATTAAAAAAACGATCAAATAAATTCTATACTGAATAAGTACACAAGAAAAATGGTAGAAAACATTACATTGTAACAAGACTATCAAATTTGTAGCTTCAAAAAGATAAGAAGAAATAAAATTTTATTCATAGTGACGAAACATTATAAACTAGAAGAAAGGCTAATAGTATTGAAACTAGTGTTTTTACAAATAAATGAACTTGATCAAATTATAGGAAACTACAATTAGGATTAACTAGTGAAGTAGTCCATGTATCTATATGACGAATCCAATCACATTGCTTTATGAGATAAATGAAACTTCCACCGTCACACTAGCAATAAAAAAGTGTATAAGATACCCAAGTGTTTATGTTATTGGTAGAATTTGTGTTTACATAGTAATGAGGGCATTGAAACGAGTGTGTAAAACAATTTTTTCTAAAATGGAGAAAGTTATAACAAATATGAAGTGGATATAAGTGTTGCAACATCTCTAGTTTTAATACCCATAAATTATAATGCAATTGAATAAATGTGATTGAGGATGGTGAGATGTTATGTTTGGGGTGAAGAGCCCATATTGATTAATATGGTTGAGGGTCAAACTATGTATTATGTACATTGAAATAATTAATAAAAATAATAATCATTGGTTGTGATATGAGACAGATGGTAACGACGAGGGGCTATGATTCCACAAGAGAAGTGGCTAAAGGGGGATCCAAGGGAAACTCATGTCATTTTCCTAAGTTAATGTGGCATTAACATATAATCCTCCCTTCGAATTATTAGGCACTCAAACATTGAATTCATGTAAGAGGGTTGGTGTGTGAGATCACTTCATAAAGATATAAGAGCATGGGATGAGTACAAGAAAGCATGGCGGAAGTGTGAGATTTAAGAAAATTCTTTTGGGGAGGAGTGAGAGTCAAGAAAGCATGGAAAAAGAAGGAAATGTGAATGGGTATGGTAGACATATTTTATAGAGGTTGATTTTGGGTAGCAAGAAGGGAGTTGGGTGTTGGGAAAGAGCACACCCATGCTAGCCATGGAAATATATCTTATTGGGTTGAGTTTGATGTTGTAAATGAGATTAGGTGTCTAAAATAGTGACGAGTGCCTAAATTGGCATACTTTCAGTACTCGTCTAGTACCTTTTTCCTTACCATTTTACATTGATCATTCCCTTTTTGATACCCTTCCTTATCCAGTTTTGTCTCACTTTTTACCAAGGTATGAATCTTTCCCCATATGGCATTTTTATGCTATTATTACATATTTCTTAAGGAACTTGTTACTTTCATGCACTATCACTACTATACAAAAGAAATTATAGTGGCTACCTTATAATAGCTACAACTCCTTACAATAGCTGCAACTCCTTACAATCGCTGCAACTCCTTACAGTGGCTATAATTCCTCTATGTTGTTGCGAATCTGAGCACAATACAACTACTGCAACTCAAGTATGATGCCATTGTTGCAACTCTGAGTACAATACCTTTACTGCAACTCCAAGTACAAAGTTCGTCATCACAACAATCAACATTACAACTGAAAATCAAGGAATGTTCCCCACATAGGAAGGTGATAGGAGGCAAGTGGACAACCAAAAGAAAAGTTAGTTTTCTCACCAACTATCACTCAGCTGATCCAAGTCAGCACATGCCTGATCTTTACTAAAATTTGGCAATATCAATGTAAATGGACAAACAACTTGATTCTCATGGTTTTCCATCAGTCCCTTTGTGTTATTTTAGACATGAGTTGTATTTTATAAGAACCCTAACTTCCCTAGAGCTTGGGGAGAATCATTATGGCGATAACATTCGACTGTTATTGTAAATTTCATAATTCTACAATATAATTCATTTTCTTCTCCTATTTGTGTGATGGTATGTTGAGTACTCATGATGCTTTGATTTAATATCCTAGTTCCTTGTCTAAGGGGGTAGCCCCCCCTCCTTAGTAAGGGACTACCTATAAAATTAATAGTAGGATTTAACATTTCAATTATGTTCATTTAATTCTATAGTTGTTTCGTTTCTTAATCTGCTGCAATTTCAGATCCTGTAGAACAATCAATTGCAATTTAGGTGTGGTTAATGTTTAATTTCCTTATGTCATGAGTATTGCAATCTTAAGCTACAACTCGATGTTGATTCGATTTTTGTAAGTTTATAATCACAAACGTTGTCGCAAATCGCATCGTTGTAACTTGCATTATTGTAGCTTTTGTGTTGTAGCTTCGTTGTTGCAACTCGCATCGTTGTAACTTTTGTGTTGCAACTATGCTTGCATCTTTACTCCATTTTGTTTTCTCTTAGATTTATGACAGATTTATAACATCTTGGGATCGATATTACTGGTTTTGTAAATTAACATTGAAAGTAAGAACATGTAATTTTATTTATTTATTTTTATTATTTTTATTATTATTATTATTATTATTATTTTATTTTATTTTTATGCTGGGGGAATCAGCAACTCGTAGTTCTCGTACTTGTGTGACATGTGGTCGATACCTGTCCTCTACCACTATACTCCCAGGTGCGCCACATAGCCCGCAAGCATGGAACACAGATAAATCGGGGTGAGAGTCGAACTTGAGACCTCCTTTACATATTTCCTTCCATTTACACAACACTTGCCAATCAGTCTACACCTCTGCAGGCAAAACATGTAATTCTTACAACAAGACAAGATCATTATTTTACTTGAGCAAGTCATCATTAGATGTTAGCATAAATTTATTTTCCATAAGTGTGATTTACTTTATGTAAGTGTGATTTAATTTCTGTTAGTGTGATTCATTTTTCTCAACCATGGTTTACCTTATGAAAGTATGATTCATTTTTCACAAGTGTGATTTTCTTTTCCTGCAAATGTGATATTTATTTTCTTGCAATTTGTGAAGTAGAATATCTTGGTGACTTAATTAAGTATCTTGAAATTCGACTTGTGAAATTCGAATTACTGCAACTCCTTAGTGATTGCAACACTACACTTGCATATGAGTTGCATGACAGTTTATAAGTAAGATACGACCCCGGATTCATAATTAAATGCACAACTCTTCAATTGATCACTAAGTTAATTAGGAAGTAATTTAAAAGTTCTTCATTTTTGGCACCATTTCCAGGGAACTGTAAAAAATAGTAGTAGTTGTTGCAATAATTGTGTGGATTTTAATTACAGTAGATTGACTGCTGTGATTTCTTTTTAGAAATTCATAGAATGCTTTTCTAACCTTTTATGTGCACAGAGTTAGATATCAGGAAGGTAGATTTATTAGTTCATCCAAACCCCCTCCCAAAATAGCAGTGTGGGTCAATCTCTAGAGGGAAAGGAACAAAATAAACCAAAATACCTATCACCTACAACAATTTGTCTTGCCAAAATGAAGCCTGAGACCTCCCCTAAAAAATCTGAGACTGTACAAGGATCTATGCACACAAAAGTTCTAGTTTCTGAAGGGTAGATCAATGAACAATACCACTCCTGAGAATTCATCTTTCCTGAAGCACCCATAGAGACAAAAGACATTCTGCGAAGAGAAATGGCACATGGAATTGTCAAGGAAGAACCCTATGCTTTGGATTCCCGATCAAAGGATCAAATGAAGAGACTAAAATGAGGAACATCCCTCATTCATCCTTGTCAAATTTTCGTGGATTATTAAAAGAAGATCCTGACACCTTCCTCTTCGATTTCAACGTACTTTACAAAATCTATGACTATGTGTTATATTCCTAGAAATTGAAACTTTTCCCTTCCACACTCAAGGATGTTGCACTACATTGGTTCATGGGTCTTTGTAGGGATAACATCTGCACATGGGACCAGATGACAAAGAAATTTCTAGAAAAATACCAAGACTACTGCAAAGATAAGGAAATAAGGGAGGAAGTCTTTAGGATGGTGCAACATGAAAATGAGAGCCTTGGAAATTACATTGAACTATTCAACTATATCCCGCAGATGGAAAGGCAAGGAGATTTAGCTTTTGAGACATGGCATGTCTTATTTCTGAGAAGAATATTATATGAATGCATAGAAATTCTCAACCTAATGGGTGGATGAGACATTTCTCAATTGGAATATGATATTATCTTAGAAATTGGTCGTAAATTCTAGAGGCACATAAAAAACAAGCAGAGGAACAAGGGATATACTGGAAAGAACTGGAAAAACTGTAGGAGGTGGAGTTACAGGGGAATAAATTGGGAACATGTTAGAAGACTTCAATACTAATATACTTAGTTCCTTGAGCTTCCAAGTGGATACATTGTATACAAGGAATAAGAAAGAAGAGATAAAGAGAGCTTTGGCTATATTTTTCCCAAAGTGCAGGACAAAGCACCCATGGAAAGAATGCATGTTGTATCAGATCAAGTTTTGTGGAATATGTAGTGAGGACCATGATAATCACAATTATCCATCCTTACCTGAACTAAAGGCTATCTATCAAAAATATGAGGAACTAGAGCAGTTATGCTTTGTCTCTCAAAAGTGACCCTCACAGCCCAGACTCCAAGGTATGATCCAAGATCAATCTCAATATTTTAATTCATATTGGACTAATCCTTCCATGCAATATGCTTCTCAACCATGGGGTATGTCGACACAATAATGGGCGTCTCCTACTCCTCCAAACTAGTTATGGAAACAAGGGTGGAAAAATCCTACTATAAGAGGGCCTCAACAGCCTATGACACATCCACCCACACAACTTTTGACTCCTCCCTAGATGCATGCATCCACATACGCCCCTCCTCGACCACAACTACCTGCACAAACCATTCCTAAACCCGATAACAGAAGGCTAGGACAACCAACACAATCTGTTGGACTTTTTGCCTACCCTACCTATTCCATCTCTTCCCTGGATTGAAATAATATCCATTTTTGATCCAGGAAGACACTAACCAAGAACCAACCTTGTATTATCATTTAATATTTGAATGAGGATGTCTGAAATGAATAATTGGAACCAAAAAAATCTCGGGAACCTTTGAAAGCTAAAAATGTCCACCCTAAACTTCAAAACCCACCCTATCGAGAAAGCTTAAACATAGAGAGACCTTTTACTCAGCCTGAGTTTGACTTCCTGAGAGAGCTAAAAAATGTGTGTGCCAAAATACCACTATTCCAAGCCATAAAGGATGTGCCCATATACTCAAAATAAATATGGAAACTTTGCTTGAGGAAACCCAGTAGAAAATGAAAGGATCCCCAAACCGTCTCTGTCATGGGAAAATTGTCTGACTTAATTATGGGGGGATTTCTTATAGCTAAACACTTAGATCTGGGAAGTTCAGTAGTTAATGTGAAGATCAACAATACACTTATCAGTAACACGTCAATTGAAATTGGGGCTTCCATCAATGTTATGGCACACGAGACCATGCAAGCATTAGGACTTACACGCCTTGGGGAAACCCCAACCATACTCCAACTAGTTGATAGATCAACCATTAAAATACAGAGAATCTTGGAAGATATAGTGATCTCAATATACTCGTGGGAATATCCCACTGACTTTATGGTCCTACAACCAAAAACCTCTCTAGGAAGGTATCCTCTAATACTGGGAAGGCCTTGGTTGGCCACTGCATATGCTTACATTGGCTGTAGGTCAAGAAATATGACCATCTCCCACAGGACATCCACAAAAAAATTAACCTTCTATCTTCCCGCAAAACCTAACATTGACCTAGAGATGCCACTTTGGTTTGATGGAGAAGATGGTGAGGAAGAAGGAGAAGCCCATCAATTCCTCTCCATATATCAATACTTAGCCATAAGAGATAAAACATAGGATGATGAAATAAACAATTTTATAGCTTCCTCTTCCTCATAAAACACACATATTCTTGATCATGTGATGCAACCAGAAATATAGGATTCTCTATCCTCAAAAATCATCTCGCCCATAGAACATGAATCCAAACCAAAGAAAGACCAAGGATCCCTTACATAAACCATAGAAATAATCCCAGGAAAAACCTTGAAAATTAACCAGGGACTTACTGAACAACAAAAAGAGCGATTGGTTCAAGTGTTGCAAAAGCACAGTGATTCCTTCACTTGGGATTACTCTAACTCGAAGGGAATCCATCATGACCTATGCACATATCACATATATATTAAGGAAGTATCTCGACCCATCCACCAAACCCTGCATCAGATGAACCTGGCCCTGAAAGACATAGTCAAAGAGGAGCTACATAAATTTCTCACAACCAACTTCATCTACCCAAATTTTGATAGCCAATGGGTCTCCCCTCTAGTCATAGTACCAAAGAAAAATGGAAAATGGATAATTTGTGTCGACTATAGAGAACTCAACAAAACAACACACAAAGACCATTTCCCACTCTCATTCATTGACTAGATATTGGATACGTTAGCTAGAAAGAACTACTTTTATTTCCTCGACGGATTCAGTGGGTATAACAAGATCCAAATTGTACCCAAAGATCAAGACAAAAAAACATTCACCTTTCCTTGGGGAATATTTTCCTATTGTGTTCTACCATTCAGTTATGCAACACCCCCGCTACGTTTTAACGAGTTGTTATTGGTATATTCTATGATCTAATTCATGATTGCGTGGAAACGTATATGGACGGTTTTATGACATATGGGGATGAGTTCGATGAGGCATTGGAAAACCTAGAGAAAACATCGATAAGATGTAAAGAATCAAATGTTTTCCTCAACAATGAATTTTTTTTCATGATGTTAACTGACGGCAATGTACTAGGACACTGCATCTCAAGAAAAGGTATCCAAGTAGATCCAACAAAAGTACAAGTAATATTAAACTTTCCAACTCCAAATTCACAAAAGAATGTACAATTTTTCTTAGGATATGTTGGTTATTACCGTTGATTCATTGAATTTTTTTCACAAATTTCTCATCTATTATTTTCTTTACTTAACAAAGATATTGAGTTTGTATAGATAGGGACATCCCAACATGCACTTGATGAACTAAAAATCAAAGTGTCTGAGGCTCCTGTTTTAAGGGGGGGTGATTGGTCCCTCCCGTTTCATATTGCCACTGATGCATTGGACACTGGCATTGGAGTTGTTCTAGGGAAACTATAATTAAATGACCCATATGAAATTTACTATGTTAGTAAGAATCTCTCACCTACAAAATTGAACTATACGATAACTACAAAAGTGTTTCTTGTTGTTATCCATGCAATAAACAAGTTTAGGAACTACATTATAGGATATCTGGTAATATTACAAACTAATCATGTCGCTATTAAGTATTTGATGAACAAACCAATCACCAATGGCAGGTTTACTCAATGGTTGTTTTTATTACAAGAATTCGATATTTCCATCTTAGATAAACCAATAAAAGATAATGTAGTTGTTGACTTTCTTTTTAGAAATTTAACATATAATGAAAATGACCCTCCAATAGAAGATTTATTTCCGGATGAACATATCTTTGCAATATCTACTAACTCACCATGGTTTGCAAATATTTCTAACTTTTGGTTGCAGGAAAGCTCCCACATGATATGAATCCCAAAGATAGATAAAGCATAGTCAAGAAAGTGAAATATTTTCATGGATTGATGGTTTCCTTTTTTACACTAGGCTTGATTTGATTATCAAAAGATGTGTATGAGAAGACGGAGTCCATAAGATACTAAAATCCTTTAATGATGGGTGATATGGAGGCCATTTTGTTGATAAAATAATTGGGTACAAGGCACTCCATCAAGGGTAGTATTGGCCCACTATCTTCAGAAATGCCAAAGAATATGTGAAGAGGTGTGACATATGTTAATGCATGGGTAGACCCATACAAAAAAATGAAATTTCGCTACAACTGTAGATGGCGTTAGAACCTTTTGAAAAATGGGCCATTGATTTTGTGGGACCAATAAATCCCCCTTCCCGTCGACACTCCTACATCCTCGTCTGTACATACTATGTCACAAAATGGATGGAGGAAAAATCACTTATGATAGCAACCTAACAGGAAGTAGTGGAGTTTCTCCATGAAGATATCTTTGTAAGATATGGGATACCACGAGAGGTAGTGATTGACGGAGGAACTCAATTCACGTCACATCTTGTTAGAGACCTAATGGAAAACTACAAGATCAAGCATAAATTAAAAACATCATATCACCCACAGGAAAATGGATAATTAGAGAGGACTAATAAGATCCTTCAGATCATCATCAACAAAACCGTCAGACTGCACCTCAAGGATTGGGATGATATACTCCCCAAAGATTTATGGGTGTACAGAACAACTTGAAAAACTACTACAAGATCCACACCTTATGTGTTATTATATGGGAAAATATTAATACTTCCCATTGAGACATGTTGGAGTTACTTCACACACACCTAGGATTTATTTTTCCTAAGGTTATTCCTTGTTTATTAGTCATAATTAGTCATTATCCAGTCTCCTATATTTTTGGGGAGAATATTCCACCTAGAGAATATTCTCTTTCAGTTGACACTTTAGTTTGACTAGTTGANTGAGTTGAGTTTAGATGTTGCATTGGTTTTGTCACCATGCAACATTGGGATCATCACCAACTCACTACTCTTTGTTCAGTCGGTTAACTGAAGACTAGTTGACTAGTTAACTCAGCTAGGTGGTAGTTCACTCCCGTAACTACCTGAGAGACTAGACTAGGTGGCAGTTTACTCTTGTAACTGCTGGTGTGTGTCCAGATCATTCTAGACCACCACTATGGCTCATTAGTTACTTATGTAGCCTATATATATTGTAAATTATTCATTCTTTGAGTGTGGAATATGGTTAATGAGAATTTTTTCCATTTTTTCTCTTCTTCTTCTTTCTTCTCCAATTCTCTCTGCAAATGTGTGTATTATTTTTTAGCTAGATCTATTCTATGCAGGTTCAACACATTTACATGGTATCAAAGCCGACGCACTGCTAAGCAAAAGCTACACCAAAAAATATTTACAGGTACAAAAGATTGAAGACAACAAAAATATGGATTATTCGCCAGAAATACTTCTCATGCCTTATAACTATTTGGAATGGAAGCCAACAAATTTTCTTATGCTTAGATGTAGAGGCTTGTACCAAATAACTATGGCAATGGAAGTAGAGCCGGATTATGTCAATGAGAAAAATGACTTTCTCAATAGACAAGATATGGCCATAGGATGTATCCTCTATTTTATTTCTTCTGAAATTCTCCATCAAGTATATGATGACTCACAAGAATTCACTCCAAATGATTTATGGAGAATATTAGAGGTTTTATTTGGGAATAAGGAAGAATGCATGCAAAATGTTGACAAGATAGAGAATGTAGAAAAACTACTGGAAGATAAATCATCTCAGTTTGAAGAGCCTTCTACACAAATATCTACAGAAATTTGTATTCCAATAATTGAAGATGATGTCTACTCCATTTTAGATTTGTTTTCTGAAATTCATGTGGAATATATATGACATGCATCTCAGGAGTCACATGCAGACACTTTTCCATGCGCAATGCATGCATCTCAGGAGACAAAAAGAGAGCTGTGCACATCAGACTCCATTCTGATATTTTATGAGAAACGTTTTCTGAAAACAATTGGATATTTGATTTCCTCTTGGGACAATATCCAATTTAAAAAAAAAATCATCCAAAACGGAATTCGGGAATTAAAGTTATGATCATTTCAAAATCAACAAAATTTCAGCGTTTTTCCAGAAACAGCCATACAGTTTTCAAAGTTTCATCCAAACTTTATTTGGATATTATTCATTACAAGAAGATAAATTGGATATGTGTGGAAATATCAATGATTCATA
>JASDQU010307387.1:47310-65520 GCA_032191745.1 Picea mariana | reverse complement strand
GTTTGCTTCCAGAGTGATTCTCTGTCAAGGTTAAGGTGCTCAGAGGGTGGCTTCAGCCTATGGTTGGGTTACAAGGGTATTGTCAATGGTAAACGAGCACACATCTTTCATATTCTAACAAATATTTCATCAATAAATGCATAGAGGTCAGATTCTGCAATAGGACAAGTTAATTTTTGTTTTAAAAGGGATGGTAGGAGAAGCAAGAGAGAAAGTACCATTGGGCAATGGAGTCAATTTAAGAAAATGATAAAAACAAATGACTCAGTGATTGAACTTGAGAGGATAAAGGCTAAGTAAGAAAAATTCTTCCAGTTTAAAATCATTGTGTGTGGTGGGATAAAAACACATGAAGCAACTCAGAGCACCGCTGGGGATGAATTCAAAGTTAACTTAGAAGAAATACTGCTTGTCTAAATGGCACGAATATAGAGCACTACGCGGTGAATTCTAGATTCGAAATCACGTTCCGATTTAGACAGAGATTACATATATGAATATAAAGAGCACAAGAAAGCACATACGCAAAGAAAGAATATAATACATCAGAGTGCCACCGTTAGAATCTTTTCATCAAAGTTTCAAGACTTTTGCATTAAGTTTCAAATGGATCATAAAAAACTACAATCAATAGTCAGTGTCTACACTGTTTTTCCAACCAACCATTTTTACATGAAAATGATCCCCATATATAGAAAAATAATGTCACCCTTGGCTTCTAGGGTCGAACTACTCTCTCCTAGAATCATGGATCTGATTTCTTTGAAAGAGAACAATAACTTCAATGGATTTACTAAAAATAGAAAACCCGACTTTGCCAAATCATAATCGTAACCGAAATATTCTTTAAAATAATTGATCATGATCAAAATTCGACCATATGGTCGTGATAAGTCATCATGTGCATTTATGGACGCTCTGTCACCCCTGCACAACATGTCTGCTACGCAACAATAACCTACAACAAAAAAGTAGCGGATTGCACAACAAACTGGGAAAATAGGCGTTAAAGATGACATTATATATCACTAATAAAAAACTATTTTTCGAAACTAAGAGAGGTTTTTGTATTTAAGCACGTTATAAATAAAAAAACTCTCTCGGTTTCTTGAATTTCATCTCCAACTATCCGGAACACGTGTCGTAAAAACATGTCTTGGATAGGAAATCATGAAAACTGAAAAATAGGGCTCAAAGATTCCATCGAATCTCCCAAAATATGAAACTTTTTTCAAATCTGAGAGAGGTTTATATTATTCGGTTTGTCTTCAACAAAAAAATCTTGGGGATTTTTAAAATTACTCTCCAATTGGTCAGAAAGTGATCTTGAAGTTGACCAATAAACCAGTCATTTGCGCAACACGACCTGTAGCCTGTGCGTAGGAAAATCCTCTGCGCGAAAGCATCCTTTGCGCAATAGAATACTTTGCATGAAGAACTTATGATGAAATCCTCTACATGACAAAATCCATTGCGCGAAGAAATCCACTGCACGATGACATCCTCTGTGCGATGGCATCCTCTGTGCGACAACATCCTATGTGCGACAACATCCCATGTGGGATATCCCACTGTGCGATGAAATACATTGCGCAATGACATCTTCTATACGACAACATCCACTACGCAATGAAATCCACTGCACGATGAAATCCACTGCGCAATGACATCCTCTGCGCGAAAAAATCCTATGTGCAACAACATCCCATGCGCCATAGCCCACTACACAATGAAATCCACTGCACGACAACATCCTATGTGCGACAACCCATTGTGTGACGAAATCCATTGCGCGATGAAATCCACTATGTGACATAATCCTTTGCACGGTGAAGTGCTCTGCGCAACACATAGTAAATTTTGTAGCGCACAGTTGCAAATGAAAGTGGAAATAATAAATGATAAGCTTCCTTTTGAAACTGACCCTTGGAGATGTTAGATGATGCCAGACATAAAAACAATATGGGTGCTAACAGGCATGAATTTGAAAATTATTGACAAACCTCTAACCTTAGCTATGAAAATCATGGTGCTAACATAAACGACACCTCAAACGAAGTCCAAATGAAGAAGTTATGGACGATCCAAGTTTTGGTCAACCTGGTCAAAGTCAATAGGGTGACATGAACATCTATATTGCTGATGTCAACGACTCACTGTGTAGAGATGATGTTGACATGATGTTAGCATGCTAATGTGGCACCAACCAGGCGCTAACACATGGTAGGCTGATTTGGCAGTTTGGGTGGCCACTTGAGCCTATTAATGGGTGACACATGGCCTCCCTTCTGTAGGAGAGGTGGCACGTACACAATTGGACAGGGGGTATCCTATCCTAGGGTGCCATGTGGCCCAATAATTGGGTGCCATGTGGCACCCTGGAAACGACCAATAAATGGCCATGAAATTAAAAAAATATATATAAATGGCCATTGGCTGGGCCTAGCCAATGACCCATATAAATCGATGACCATATCCCCATATCCAGATGAAGGTACTATCTTTCAGATCGATGCAGGGGTCCCATGAGAATTGGCGGAGTTTTAAATATATATGTCTTATATATATTTATAATATGGTTGTAATGGGTGCCAAAAGGGGAGGCCCGCGGGCTTGAGCTTGGGACTTCCCCAACCAAACACCTAAATTAATAACCATTTGCCAACAAAAATAATTTTAAACCCAACCTTTTTCCTAATCTTCGAGGTTCGCCCCCAACAGGTACAGTGGCACAATTTTTTATGCAGGGAAGCATTTGTTGCAGTTTGGTGGCATGAATTTCGAGGTAGAGAGCCCAACATATGTTGGAGCCGACGATGTCGGATTGAGATGATTTGACAGTTGATTTTGCACTACTCCTCGCCATGAATTCATTGGTGCAGTTAGATTTTTCATCAGAGCAACAAATGTGAAGGTCACTTTTCAGACTTGAGATATAGCCATGTAATTGTTACTAATTTTTGCTGAGAATTATATAAGAGCCTCTCCACTTCGAAGTGGGCCCGAAGACATAGTCCATTGCTGGATGAAATCCACTATCATGTCTTGTGTTACTTCTCTTCTTCTCATCTTTTCGCCATGATTATGTCTTCTTTAGTGATGTTGCACATAAGCTTTTATTTATGCTCTTAATGCAATTCATGTAAATGTCATCAATGAAAAGATCCCAGATCACCCACTATCACCTGAGTAGCATTTCCTTTCTCTCTTTAGACTAGATAAACTCTAAACCATGGGGGGATCCCTATGGTTAACTAAGTTCCACATGTTGTAGATAAAGTGGGAGCAAAGAAACTTAAAAAACATAAATAGTTTTGGAGATTTTATATTTTTCGGTCGTGGATGAAAGGGAAGACCAATGCCTTGTCTTGTTTGGGCCTATCACAACACAATCTAGCACCTTAGTGCAAAGCCTTCACAAGGTACCAAGACTAGTGGAATATTGTAAGATGTCACCGCTGTCACCTAGGAAACAATTTCCTTATCTTTAGGGAAGGTGTAAATCCAACACAAGGGAAGCTTCTCTAGTAGCCTCCAAGAATCCCTAGGCAAGAGACAATCAAGTCTAGGGCCTCCTGGGCAGCTACTTAATCTACAACCAGTAGAATAAGATAGTGAAGGTAAGGATAAGGTCGTAATTTAAAGCAATTTCTAGATTTACAACTAAATGATTTACAAGTAGCAATGATTTAAAACTAAATATTGATGTAACAAATGTTTTGGAAAAATTTCATGTTCATTTTCCTCTTACTAAAATGATTAAGATTCCCTCACAAATGGATATAGTATGGATATTATTAAGTATCGAGGAAGAACCTAATAACCCTCCTTTTGTGCTACAAACAATGAATGGTGATAGAAAGAATCAAGGGGATGCACCTTTCTTTATCACCTTGATAGTTAATGACCTCCTTCTACATAATTGTATGTTAGATTCCAGGGCTTCCACCAATCTGATGTCTTTAATGGTCACTAACAAATTAGGGTTAAAAACCACAAGACCATACATAAATGTACGCGGTATTGATTTAAGAGCAATCAAAGTTTCTGGTCAAGTGAGCCTAGTTACATACCCTGATATATCCATCTAATGAATGTGGAAGCATAGACTTCAGATTTCCAAGAAGAATGACTCAATTCTCCCCAAAAGTGATGCCAAAATGTTACCACACAATATATCACCTCAGTGTAAAGCCATCACAAGGCACAAGACTTGTGGAACATTGAAATATGTCACCACCGCCACATAGACAACAACTTCACTCTCTTTAGTGAATGAGTAAATCCAACATATGGGTGGCTTCCCTAGTAGTCTCCAAGAATCCCTAGGTAAGACACTATCAGGTTTAGGGCCTCTCGGTTAACTACTCAATCTACCACCAACAAAATAAGATAGACAAAGTAAGGATAAAGTGGCGAGTAAAAGAAAATTCCATGTTTGGAAGAGGGTAATTATCTTTAAGGTGTGACTGGTTTAGGTTTATAAAATCAACACATAATCGGATATCATTCGTCTTCTTTCGAACTACCACAAGGTTGGCTACTCAAGAGGAATGCCTAATGGGGGTTGTGATCTTCACATCAACAATCTTTTGTAGTTCTTTTTGGATTAAGGGGACTAACTTGGGGTTGATGTTTTGTTTCTTTTGTCTAAAATATTGCGCCCCTTCCTCCAAGGGAATGGTGTGGTGGATCATATCCCCTTTACAAGCCTTAAAATCATCATATGACCAATAAAAAACGTCCTTATATTCACAAATGAGTTGCATGACATCTCTTCTTTCATTAGGAGTAGTGTTCTTTTCTAGCTTGATCATCCTAGGGTTATTTTTCGAACCAATATTAACCTCAATGACATCTTCATATTGATCAACAAAAGGTTTCCCTTTATACATATCATTTCTATCGAAATTTCTTTCCAGGGGGTCTACTCTTTTGGGGATTGAATTGTTTGTCAAGTCCTCAATCTCTAATTCTTAATTTTTAGTTTGCCAATTTACTTGGTTCTTTGAAATTTCTTTAAGACTATGCAAAAAGTGTAGTATTGAGCATCATCATTGAATACTTTCCAATGCTCAATGTTAGCAGAGATGGATGGTCTAAATATTACTTCCATCTTACATTCTTCAAATAAAAACTCACGACGTGGCTATAAAGTGGATGTCGCCAATTCCAAAGCATTGACAAGGCAATTTCACTCTCTTGGAATATATTTAATCACAAAAGCATCAAATAGTTCTATGGTGTCTAAGACTACATTTCCATATCTTCTCAATCTTTCATTCTTAGTAGTAGATACCCTTTTTATTTGAGAGACAATAAGGTCAAAATCCCCAATCACCTTTAAATATTTAATCTTCATATCCAAGGTTAGATCCAATTCCAAGCATAAGGCTTCATGTTCAACAATGTTGTTAGTACAATCAAACTCTAGCCTATAAGAGAAAAATGTGGGAACATATCTAGAGGATATTAGAGCAATCCTAGTGCCAGCTCATGTCTTAGAATGAGAACCATCAAAATACATAGTCCAAATTCCATTGTGACCCTCTTCCTTTTGTGGCACTACAGAATTTTCAAGAACAAACAAGTTACCAATTCTTTCATCCATACATACTAACTCATTCATAGGGTCTTTAGGATCTTCAACTTGGTATCTTTGTTGGCCCTCGACCAATTTTTTAGGAAACCTTGTTCAAGCTTGAACCACTTTTGGACTTCGACAGGCTGGTCGAAGATGGAGCGCCCAGGTGGAACGAAGATAGCGGATCTCACTTATTTTGCGGGCTATGTGGACCCATCAAGGGGTTCCTTAGGGTTTTTGTAATGGGTTATGGGATGTCTGCCCATGGGTTTACCCATGATTAGGCCCTATTGTAAAAGTATAAATAAGTAAGAATGTAATGTAGAAAGGAGTCAATAGATAGTGGAAAAGAGGCTAAGTGCAAGTAGTTCTGAGTTTCTTTGTGCAAAAAAATGCGTATGTAAGGCTCTGTGATCAATAGAGAAGTTGTCTCTGTGCCTTAACCTAGTTTTGGGAAGGAGGATCCGGTGCACAGTGCACAGATCTCCTGTCTGGTGCAAAGCTTGGCTTTGTGTCTTAGTGCACAGGAGCGACTGAATGTAAGATATCGAAGAATAATAAAGAAGACGAAGTAGTTGGTGGACATAGCCCCACACTAGGGTGGACCACGTATATCTTGTGTCTTTTGTTTGCTTTGTGCTTTGTTGGTTATGTTATGAATCTGCTCAGTGCTTAGATTATTATGTATGTTAGATAGATCTATTAATGCTTAGTGCTTTAGTTGTGTTAAGAATGAATGAATGTTAGATCTAACTCAATTCTATGTGCTAAATGAACGAAGTGCTTAATCTTTATTATTACTGTGCCGATCTATCTTAGGGTTTGTTCTGCGATGTTAATGATGCTAATGAATTAATGCATATCTCCTTCTAAGTGTTGCTAGAATACTCTGCGAAGTGTTATTATCACAGATCTGTGTCCCAACTTGGTTACATATACCTGAGTCCTGTAACCCCCCTGCTTCTACCTCGGGTGAGACTTTTCCTGCTTCACAGGTGTTGTCGAAAGGGCTGATAGTCAGGGTTTTGTTGGTGCACTGTTAAGCGTTGAACCCTAGGTCTTCCCCTGTGCCAACAAATGGTTCCATTGCAGGGACCTGAAACTGTGATTGCTGGGAACTGAAGTAAAGAAAAGAGAAGCTCCATGCGTAGATTTGCTGCTGTAGTGCGCAATACTCTACTTGACTTGTGAAGCTTTGTGCTAAGAAAGAAACCCGATTTGAAGAAAAGAGGTAAAGCCCTGTGCTTTGATAAGAGTAAGATAAGTGAAAATTTTTGTTCTGAAAGCATGAATTTAAGTATGTTTAATAGATTTTGTCCTAGTCTGAGAGCTAGGGCGCAGTTGGAAGAAAGAGTTGATATAAGTAAAGCTAATATAAATGAATAAAAATATGTTATTCCTATGCATAGAAACAATTTTTGGACTAATAATTGGATGCAAGAACCTAGAAATAATTTTTGCAGATTGCAGGTCTAGCACTGTGATCCTAGTGTGCAGTATAGAAGAGGTTGGGGAACATACAAAAGAAAAATAGGATTGACACTATGTTATAACTGCATAAGACCAGGACATCTTGCTAAGGAATGCCCTGGTACAGGTCCTATTTTTCTTTGTTGTAAAATTGTTGGTCTTGAGCTTGAGGATTGTCCAAAGATGAATGCTAAAGTTGAAAATATGAACATGAGACAAGAACAAGAAAGTCAAGAGTCTAAGAGCATGTTAGAGAATAATAAAGAGAAAGAATCAGAGAAAGATCAGACTATGTTATCATAGTTGAAAGAAACAATGAATAATCACAAAGATGTCACCTTACCAGAGGTCCTGAAAGTAAAACAACACATAAGTACAAGAATAAAAGACTTCGACATAGACTGTGTCTTGGATGAGGAAAAACTGGTGAATATTATGACAGAAGACACTTGGGAAATTTTGGGAAAGCCTACTGTGGTACCTTCATTGGGAAGGATAGGCTTGTTTAAGGGAAAGCTGATAACCCTATGTGGAAGAGTTACTAATGTACCTATTACTATCCATGAAACATCGACTGAAGAGGAATTTGAAGTCATTAAGTTTTTTGAGAACAACACCCCTTTCCCACAAGACTTGGATTGAGAAGGATCAAATCAGAAGAAAAGCAGAGGAAGAAGCTACATAAAATAAAAACCAATAACTAAGGGATTTCATAGCTAGAAAAATAGACCGACTAATAGAAGAATGAGAAGATAAGTCGAAGCAATAGAAGGCAAGAGAATTATCTGTCGAGTTTGAAAGAATGCAAGAAGGTTTGAAGGACCTATCCATGCAAGAAAGAAGAATACCCGCCCTGGAATTAATAAGAGAAGGGGTATTAAATTTGAACCCTTTGAGAGCACATCAACGATGAAAAGTCACCACGCTAAGAGAATATAAGAATAAGAATGGAAAGATGATTCCAGAAACTATTAGAGAGACTCATATTACAGGGAAGAAGGCAAGGAAGATCAATAAAAATAAAGCCAAGTTAGAAAATCTACAGGAAGCTACAAAGAATAGATGGAAAAATTCATAGACTGTAACCTCGCAGAAGGCAGGTTCACAGGATTTGAACCTCGTTGGAACAACAGAACCGCGCAGAATGGGACTTCGCCCTGGTGAAGCTATATGACCATTGGAGGTGCCCCGACCATTAGAATGATGCTCCAGCATGGCTAGGAAACACATTTATGGGTGGATGGACCACTTTGGGGACGTTGAGACCGTGCCATAATGAACAAATTCACATTAATGGAAGCATTCCTGCCCGTTGGAAGAATCTGTTACGAGGCCTCACTTATTTAACTCGCCGGACGCTGCGCCAGGACTACTTTTTTCCACCCATGATTAACTGAGCTAAGAAGAGAAGTGATTGTGTGTCGAGCTATGTTATCATATGTCGCCATACATTTGTCTACCCTGTCTATCCATTCGCCTACGTAGAACTGTCTGTTTAAAAATGAGAATGTCGGGTGAACCGAGTGAACTAGAGAAATATTTCAAAGAGGTCCTCAAGAAGCATATGGCTGATAAACCATTATTTGAAGGAGTACATGATTCGTCGACTAGGGGACTGCAAGCTTACCCTTCGACTGGATGACATTCTGGCCGTGTTAACCCCACGAATGAGGAGCGAAGTAAGCATCGAGGTGATATGGCTAATGTGAAGCAGATCCCATCGATCTTACCAGAATATATCCCACCTTTGGCTGGCGCGGTTAATCGTGACAACATCCCACGTGAATATGAGTACACCCTGATTACCGCGTACATCCCGAAAGGAATACGTGTAGTTGGGAGTCAGTTAGGAAAAATCCCACTACTGAAGAATAACGACTTTAATCTTGATAATAGAAAGAACTACGCTATGCTCGCACCCCACCGATACCTGACAAAGAAAACTGGAAAGAAGCCTTGCCTGGTCTCCCAGCCATGGATTAAGCAGCTTGCACAATCCACTGTGCTAAATGTGATGAATATTCCCCATTTTGGTCGTCATCAGGAGGTTAACACTTGCGTTAAAATCCTCTTGTCATGCTACCATGACATATACCCGTGGCTCGAGTGGAAGATTACTGTGGATCCGACGCTGATCCACTTGATTACAAGATTAAGCATGAAGGAATCTGACCCTCAACAATTTTATCCAGGGAAGGCCTCAGACCGCTCCCTGGCACATCGCATCAAGGAGGCTTATGGAGAAGTCGAAAAGGGAAAGTGAGGCTACAAGGTAGCCTCTATCCAGGATGGTGCAGTGCTCCTTGCTTTCCAACTCATAGCTGGCAAGCTCGTAAGAAAGAACCGACCCACACAGGTCACCGATTTCGTGGTGGACCTTGCAGGAAAATGTGTGGAGGGCATGCAAATGAATTGAGTAAGTTACATCATCAATGAACTCGAGAAAGACTACTGCGAAGCTCAAGATTAGGGATACAAATTCCACTTTAGCTGGTTGATCGTGTTGATTGCATTTGTTGCTTGGAAAATGCCTGAAGGAGCCACCTTTCTGGATATTGAACCATCAGAGTCATTGGCCGCCAGGTTTTCTACCTTGTGGTACACCAACGACATGTCTAAGCAATGGAAATCAAACACTGTGTTCTATGCGTATTATCAACAACTGAAGGTTTCCATTGAATAATTTCCATGCATGACATCGCACACCTTGCCCCAGTATAGACCTATAGCCAAGTTTCACGTAGATCAACATTTTATCTATATCACTGCGTGTAGAGATGAAAGCAACGAGGAGTTACAGTCATATTACAAGATGATAGACGAAGACATGGAGCAGATCACGAAGGAGTGGCCAGAGGAGTTCCTTGTACCTGTTGCTGATGCAAAAATCTCCGACACTGACATCATAGGAAGCCCCCTAGTCACCCGGGTCAAGAATGTGGGAAAATCTAGTGGGACAAAGAAGAAGAAGAAAAAGGAACAAGTCCAGAATATAGATACTGATGAGGAAGACAACGCCTCTGAAGAAAATGGATCTGACTTGCTAGGAGGAGGAGACGAAGAAAATGGACAAGGAGGAGGGGATGAAGAAGAAAAGCAAGGAGAAGGTGAAGATACACCGCCGAAAGATCCCCCTACTGAAATAGTAACACTGTAGAAGAGGAAGGTTTCTCCGTAGAAACCTTCAACAAGAAAAAAGATGCGCGCTAGCAAGCCCCAGTTAGAGGCCACGCTCACGAAGGATGAGATCATCCTGGTCTGCAGAGCCATGGAGGATTCTTCCGAGGACATCTTGCAGAGATATGGAGCAAAGAAGGAGGAGCTGTATGAAAGGGTCGAGAAGGAACTGAAGGAAATACAACAAGCTATTCAATTGATCCGCGCAGTACCTACTGCACCTTCCTCATCACAGATTGCAGAATTGGGGGATGAGCCAACCCAATTAAGAAGAATTGTAGATGTGACAGAGGCTCGACTTCAGAAAATCCAGGAAGAAAAGGAAAGGGCTACAGAAGCCTTGAAACAAGACAAAGAGGAAGTATTAGAGAAACTACGAGTAACACGGTATTGTGTAACCGCTTATGAAAATGAGAGAGATGAGTTTCGGGCAATGTTCGAGGAGAACAAAGTGAAACTACAGAGAGAAAAGGACTAGCTACTCACAGAGAAGACTGCGGTCAAAGACGCGGTGAACAAAGAATGTCGCTCTGTGCTAGGCTTGGCATAGGAGGAACAAGAGTCGGTCGAGGTTCAAGTGGTGAAGCTCGCTGAGACCATCCAACAGATTCAAGCGAGGATAACGGATTTGGAGATCCAAGCAGTACCGAGCACTCCATAGGAGATGCGCGACTAGAGGGAGGAAGCCGCTAAGAACCCAGTAGTAAGGATCAAAGCCCTCACCTTAGAATGAAAACAACTGAGCGATAGAAGTGCGCAGACTTACGAAGGCCTCGCAGAATATCCAAAGCTAAGGAAACTGGAAGCATAGTTACAGGAGGTGCAACAAAAGGCCTTCTCCGTGCAGGCAGAGATGAATCTGCTCACCGCAGTTGAAAGAATGAAGAGGTCCTAGGAACAACGTGTGGCACAACAATAGATTACTGCCATCCAGGGTAGAGTAATGGAAGTCACACAAAAAATACAACCTGTGCAGGATGAATCCTACAAGGTGTTTGAAGAAATAGAAGGACAAGGCTCGCAATTGGACCAAGTGGTTGTGACAACGAAACAATGCGTGGAAGGGCCTGTTACAGAGCAAATTATCCAAGATCTCGTTGAGTAGGAGGCTTAGGTGAAGCAGCAAGTCGAGGCAGCTCGAGGAATTCAAAGTGGCATTGACCAGGCCTGAGTGACTCGGGATGAGTCACAGATGAGTGTTGGGGGCTTGTTGGCCCTCAACCAAGTTTTGAGGAAACCTTGGTCAGGCTTGGACCAATTTTGGACTTCGACAGGCTGGTCGAAGATGGAGCTCCCAGGCAGAGTGAAGATCATGGATCTCACTTATTTTGCGAGCTATGTGGACCCAACAAGGGGTTCCTTAGGATTTTTGTAATGGGTTATGGTATGTCGACCCATGGGTTTACCCATGATTAGGCCCTATTGTAAAAGTATAAATAAGTAAGAATGTAATGTATAAAGGAGTCAATAGATAGTGGAAAAAGAGGCTAAGTGCAAGTAGTTATGAGTTGCTTTGTGCAACAAAATGCTTATGTAAGGATTTGTGCTCAATAGAGAAGTTGGCTCTGTGCCTTAACCTAGTTTTGGGAAGGAGGATTTGGTGCACAATGCGTAGATCTCCTATCTGGTGCAAAGCTTGTCTCTTTGTCTTAGTGCACATGAGCGGATGAATGTAAGATATCAAAGAATAATAAAGAAGACGAAGCAGTTGGTGGACATAGCCCCACATTGGGGTGAACCACATATATCTTGTGTCTTTGGTTTGTTTTGTGCTTTGTTGGTTATGTTATGAATATGCTCAGTGCTTAGATTATTATGTATGTTAGATAGATCTATTAATGCTTAGTGCTTTAGTTGTGTTAAGAATGAATGAATGTTAGATCTAAATTAGTACTATGTGCTAAATGAACGAAGTGCTTAATCTTTATTATTACTGCGTCGATTTATATTAGGGTTTGTTCTGCGATGCTAATGAATCTAATGAATTAATTCATATATCCTTCTAAGTGTTGCTAGAATACTCTGCGAAGTGTTATTATCATAGATCCGTGTCCCAGCTTGGTTACAGACACTTGAGTCCTGTAACCCCCTCTGCTTCTACCTCGGGTGAGAATTCTTTTGCTTCACAGGTGTTGCCGAAAGGGCCGGTAGTCAGGGTTTTGTTGGTGCATTGTTAAGCATTGAACCCTGGGTTTTCCCCTGTGCCAACAATCGTATAGCGGGTTCCCTATAAAGGGTGACAAAAGTCCCATCAATGGTGGGGATAGTTTCATAAGATAAGTCCATTTAGATATTTCCCCCCAAAGTTGTGTCCCATTTCCTAGACAATAACATTTCTCAAGCATCAAGTACATCTATAACTATAGCATCCATTAAGATTGAGAGATTAGGGTATGCAACTAGGCTCACTTTCAAATCCTTAATTAGACCACAAACTTTGATTGCTCTCGAATCAATACCACATAAATTTCTTTATGGCCTTGTGGTTTTCAACCCTAACTCGTTCATGATCTTTAAAGACATCAAATTGGTGGAAGCCCCATAATCTAACATACAATTATGTAGAAGGAGGTCATTCACTATTAAGGTGATAAAGAAAGGTGCATGCCTTCATTCTTTCTATCACCATTCATGGTTTGTAACATAACAAGAGGGTCCTCAAGTTCATCCTCGATTCTTAAGAATCTTCATACTTTATCCATTTGTGAGGGAATCTTAATCAATTCAGTAAGAGGAAATGGAACAATAACTTTTGTCAAAACATTCATCACATCAACATTTAGTTGTAAATTATCATTTTTGTGTGATGTTGATGGAAGTGTATGGTTGGTATCCAAAGGTGAAGGGTGTTTCTTCCTTGGAGGTGGTGAAAATTCCTCAGGCTAAGAAGCTTCAGGTGATTTATGTCTTCTAGAGTATTGCAAGTACTTCTCTTTCCTAAGCTTATTCTTAGATTCTTCATCCATGGCATATAACATTTATATCCTAGCTATCCTAACAACATCCTTACTCTTTTGTTCAATTAATTTTAGTTGCTCACTAGAGATAGTATAAGTTTCACTAGGTATGGTATATATGTGATCCAAGTCTTCAACTAAATTCATGCATTCATAATCATCAAGATCAACAAATTCCTTGGAAACTTGATTTCTAGGACATTCATTTTCCCTATGACACTCATCGCAAGGAAAAAACCAAAGGTTCTCTTCCTAGTTGATCATATTGGAAGGGAGAAGGGTATTAGGAATTCTTTTCTTAAGAGTAGGTATATTTTTGTTCCATTCTTGGTTTCCTCTAGGTGGATTATTTCTATCTAGTTGAGGTCTAAGAGGAAAACCTTGAGGTTTCTCCCTTTCCCTTTCTAAAATAGTTATAATGTTTAGGATGGTGGCTTGAGTTTGCAAGATCTCAATTGTTATTTGACCAATTTTTTGGGTTAGCACCACTATAGAATTAGGGATAGGATTGGTGTTATTCATAACCCTAGATTTGATCTCAGCCTTATCTCTTAGTGCATTAGAAGGTTATATCTTAGAAGATAAACTAATCTCTTTAATCTTGGTAGCCCATTCTTTAGCTTCTTCAAGGTTCTTTGGGAATTTGTTTCTTAAGATGAAACCAATAACTCTGGTGTATCACTGGTTCTTGGTTTATGCAACAAGATCTCACTCGTGTGTGGTAAAATATACTTTTTTCTTCATTCAAAGGTTGGAGTCATAGTGTTGGTTTGTATTTCTGCTATAAAATATTCATTTCAGATCTCAAAACTCTTGTAATTAGCTCCTAACTCTCTTTATGTTGTAGCTTTATTGCCCTAACACTTGGTTGAATAATTTCAAGGTATTTGGCTACTTAGGCACTGGTGTATATAACATATATTGAGGTGTGTAGTTGGAAGGGTTAGGATACCCCCATTAGTCTCTAGGAGTTGGCCTAAAGTGAAGGGGAGATCATACTAAGGTGACACTGGTGCAATTTCCGTATTATGCTATCCCCATAGCATCCACCCGAGGGTCTGCTAGTTTGGATGATAATAATTAGTACTTGACTTTAAAAAGGCTTTTGTTTTGGAATGTGATTCTTTAGGAAGAGGTGTTGGAGTAGTATTGATGGAAAAAGGACTCCCCTTGGCATTCACCAATAAACAATTGTGTGAACGGAATTTGGGAAAACCCACATATGAGAAGGAAATGATATATATCCTTCATGTAGTGGAGACTTGGTGCCAATATCTCATAGGGAGGAATTTTCAAATCAAGACTAACCATCATAGTCTAAAGTACTTGCTTGAACAATGATTGTCCTCACCAAAGAAACATAAATTGGTCACCAATATGTTGGGGTATGATTATGAGGTCATATATAAGAAGGGTAAAGAGAATGTTGTGGTTGATGCTTTATCTAGACATTTTAAGGAGGATGGGTCACTCTTTGCCTTATCATTACCAAGTCTATGATGGATTGAGGAGGCTCACAAGGAATGACTAACAAATAGTACTTTAAGTCAACTCATCAAATATATTTAGGTAGATCCCAACACACCTAAAATTTATTCATGGAAACATGATACATTGCGATATAAAGGGCACATTGTTTTGGAAAAATATTCGACCCTAAAACAACAAGTCTTAAATGAGCTACATTAATCACTGATAGTTGGTCACTCTGGATTTCATAAAACCTATGAAAGAACTAAGTGTTCATTATTTTGGGATGGCATGCAAATATATATATCTAAGACTTTGTAGCATCCTATGAAACTTCCCATGGAAACAAGGGAGAGACAATGAAGATACTAGGGGCATTGCAACCATTACCAATCCCAACACAGATTTGGATAAACATTTCAATGGATTTTTTCGTCATGGTGGTTGTTGACTGCCTTTCAAAAGCTACTCATTTTTGTGCACTAGCTCATCCTTTCACTCCTTCCTCAATGGCCCAGGTGTTCATGGATCAAATCTTTAAGCTACATGGTATGCGCACTTCCATTGTCTCAGATCAGGACCCCACATTCACTAGCAAATTTTGGTAGGAAATACTTAAACTTCAAGGTACATAGTTGAATATGAGCACTGCATATCATCCACAAACTAATGGTCAAACATAAGCGGTCAACAAGTTCCTAGAAACTTATTTGAGATGTTTTGCTTCCAAAAAGATGCAGCAATGGGCATAATGGCTTCCCCTTTCCAAATGGTGGTACAACACCACTTATCATGGAGCTACCAAAATGACACCATATGAAGTTGTTTATCGCCAAAACCCCCCATCAGTGGAACCCTATGTACCAGGAACCTCCAAGGTTCATGCTGTAGATAGAACACTTTGTTGAAATAATGTAACTGCAAAGTGTATTCTAATTATTATTTGAAATATTATTCATTGGATCAATCCCCATTGTGGATTGATCATGTCGGCTACTGTAAAGGACCAAATCCCCTTTTGCGGATTGGTCATAATGTAATTGTAATAGGCAGAAACAGAAGTCGGCCCTAGAAAATATCAAAGAAGCCCTGGAATATAATAAAGGTGGTTATAACCACCTAGAAGAAGAAGTCGGCCCTGCTAGTGAAAAGACACTTCCACATGTGCCAGACTTGTATAAATAAGGAGGCTAGTGCCTCACTTAGACACACACTCACTTGTTCATTGAGAGACAAGTTTTAGAGCTGCAGTTGGAGAAGAGAGAGAGAGAGAGGTGCATCTTTGGGAGAGGAATTTCTGTACTTGTTTGAGTTATCTCTTGGCATTGTATTGGCTATCTATATTAAGGAAGTTTTGCTGGGTTTTTCTGCCCCATGAGGGTTTCCCAGGATAAATGATGTGTCTCTTGTGATTGTGTATTTCACAGTGATCCTATATTATGCTATTTTTATCTATTGAAATTCAAAGAACTCTAATAAAATATTAAACCTTAACACGGTATCAGAGCTAAGCTGAAGAGAGCATCTTTCACAAGAGAAAGTGAAAAACGTCACTGTTGCCGTACATGCAAATTAGGGATTTTTGTTGGTGAAGTATTTCAGCCCTAAAACCATCTAGAAAAGTGCACCCTCCCCTAAGGATCATTTCGGTACCTTCAACACACCTTTTAAGTGGCTATATCTCCCGGAAAGTGAAACCCTAGTTTCATAAAGTACCAAAAGTACCAGAAAACCAAAGTACCAGAAGTACCAGGGTACCAGAGGTACCAGAAAACCAGAAGCACCAATCCAAAAATCCGTAGATCAAGTTTGGAGGGGTAAAAGCTGGATTTTATCAGATCCAAGCACACCAGGCCACTCGCCTCAGCCAAGCGCACCTCCTAGTAAATTCAGAACTTAATTTTGAACACTTTCATTTTTTGAGCATTTTCCCAGCTTCAAGTAGAAGATGTCTACAAGCGTTAAGCTTGTTGACAAGCTATAAGGTGTGGAAAACTTACGTGCCTGGAAGTATAGGATTGGCCTCATTCTTGAAGATAATGAATTAGCAAGATTCGTCAAAGAAGAACTACCAGAGCCCATCGATGCTACAGAAAAGGCAAAGCACCAAAAGGACACAATCAGGGCCAAAAGAATCATTGCAGATTCAATCAAAGATCACCTAATTCCCTATGTGTCATCAAAGAAGACTCTGAAAAAAATGTTTGATGCCCTAAACATGCTATATGAAGGAAAGAACATAAACCAGAAGATGAACCTTAGAACTCAACTCAAGAATACAAGAATGCAGAAAGGATAATCAATCCAAGAATACTTCTTCAGAATATCCCAATTCAAAGAACAACTAGAAGCAATCAGAGATACTATAGACGAAGACAAACTTATAATGACGGCTCTAAATGGTCTCACAAGACCATGGGATGCATTCATCCAAACGATTTGTGCCAGAACGAAGAAACTGAAGTTTGACAGTTTATGGGAAGAATGCATCCAAGAAGAAACAAGAGTAGCTAACCGAGAGGCATTACTAGCAAGAGATGAAGATAAAGCCCTAGCTACTCACACTAAAGGAGGAAGAAAAAAGTCTTACTTCCAGAAAGAGACTTACAAAGAGTCTCAACCCCAAAAAAAACTCAGTCATAAAGAATCTCATCTAAGGAGATTCCAGAAGAAAGGACAATGAAAGGAAAGAGGTTACTCATCTGTACAATGCTACCATTGTGACAATATGGGACACATTGAGAAATTTTGTCCAGCTAGACGAGAAGAATACAAGAGGAAACAAAAGAGGCACCATGCCCATGCAGTTGAAGATGAAGAGCCAACTGCAAAGATGTTAAGAGAACAAATGAAAGAACATGTCTTAATCTCGACCCTCTCAGGATCGGTAACACCTGGAGAGGAAACTTGGCTCATTGATAGTGGTGCCTCCAAGCACATGACAGGACAAAGAGATATTCTCTCTTACATTTCAGAAAATAAGTTTTCTCAGAAAGTGACACTTGGAGATGATTATCAATTTCCCATCAAGGGAGTTGGAGAATCAAACTACAAGCTTAATTTAGGAAATGCAATGAAGATGAAGGATGTACTATATGTACCAAGTTTGACAAAGAACCTACTCTCCATATCAGCTTTAGAGAAGAAAGGTTTCAGAGTTTCCTTTATAGATGGATAAGTTCTTATGTGGGATAAAGGAGAAACTAGGAAAGAAGCAATCATCATTGGAAAAGAAGAAGGTGTCTTGTATAAGCTAAAGGGTCACTCAGAAGCTTCCATGACCCATGCCATTGAAAACCAATGTGAACTTTGGCATAAAAGATTCACTCACATTAACTACAAGGCGTTACCATACATATGCAAAGAGGTCACAGGTTTACCAGAACTCAAGGTTGACCATGAAGGTGTATGCAATGGATGTGCACAAGGGAAGAACATCAAGAACCCTTTTCCGAAGAGAGACAACAAAGTAGAAGGGGTCCTAGAACTCATTCATTCATATGTGTGTGGCCCAATGCCATCATCCTCCATTAGTGGGTATGTATATTATGT
>JASDQU010307387.1:33346-46616 GCA_032191745.1 Picea mariana | reverse complement strand
TGGTGGCAGCTTATCTCTGAGAAGAGATGTGACGGCTACTCGCATTCGCAAGAAGATGATTACAATGAGGCTCTAGAGGCCCTTTTACAATAAATAGGAATGCCAAAAGTCCTAGACATCCAAAAACCTAACCCTAGGAGATGAAGCGCCAAAAGTCATGTGGGCCCCGTTTGGGTAAGTGAGTACATCAACTTCCCAGGGTCGTAACTTTTGCATACGATCTCTGTTTTAGGCGTGTGATAGATCGTTGGAAAGGTATTGTCGAGGAGATTCATTTTGGGGGATCAATTATTCCTTTGGCTATCATTGAGAACCTTGATCTCGAAAAACCTTCATTTGGACCCTCAAAATGGCCCCAGAAGTTAAAACCTGTTAAAAATAGTAAATTGCCAAAATGGCCAGAAAACTGTTTTGAGCCATTTGGAAATGGTGGGTGGCCACCAATATCCACCTGGATCATGAGTAATGTTACAGGATAGGCCAATGCATATCCCTTTGAAACTACCATGATTTCCAGTCTCTTTTATTAACCTACTTAGGACTTAGTTATGGGAAGGAAAAGGAGGGGGGGTAGGGGGTAGTCTTTCCTTAAATCCCTACCTAGTTTGAAGAGTATGGATGCAACTCCATTGATTACGATTGAAAATGACATTGAGGTAGTGAAACTTATGACCCAGACCACAAATTGATGGCAGAAACCCAAATGAATAAAGAACAATCTCAAGTAAAGCCAACTTACTTTGTCATAATATTTAGATAGGTCCACTTTGATGACCATATATTTTTGACTTGTGACTTTGATCAAGTGTGGGATTTCCATGTCTATCTCAACTACCTCATGAATTTTTCCTCCCTCTAAGGAATCCAAACTGCTCTCTAGAGATTTTTTTTGATAAGAACCTTTTAAGTCTTCTAGAAATGACTTTTGAGATGATTTTGTAGATACAATTGCATAAGGATATCATCCTAAATTTTTAAAAAGATGTTAGGTTATCCTCTTTAGGAATCAGTGCTATAAATATAGTGTTGAAGGCTCCTGGAATTCCACCGATAGTTATAGTAACCACCACCACCCTTCTTAGATCTTATTCTATAAATTCATATCACCCCAAGAATAATTCCATTGGGAGGCCATTTGGCCCTAGAATTTTATCCCTTTGGAATATATATAATGTTTTTTGCAATTTTTCTTTCCCCACTTATTTCATTAATTCTATATTATCCTCATGGTTAACAAAGCTGGGAAATGAGTTGGATACCCTTATTACCTTAGCTATAATAGCTCAAGAGTCCACCCTGAAAAGTGTTAAGAAGTAGATGACTCCTTCTTCAATAATGTCCTTAAAATTTGTTGCCCAAATGTTGTTCCCTTTGTCAATTTTCCAAACAAAGTTGATACTTTTCCTTTTTTTTCATATCTATGAAAGATACTTCAAGTAAAACTAGATAGTGGTCAAATCCTCCTCTTGTGGCAACCCATTATTTAACTCGGGTAATTTTGTCCATAAATTATTTAGAGATTAAAAATCTATCTAGCCTATTTTCAATTCTATCATCCCTAATTCTTTTGTTTCTCTAGGTGGGAGACATCTTTGCTAGTTCTATGTCCAACAGACTCCATTCCTCTAATTTTCTTAAGAAGTATCTTGCAAGGTAGTTTGTTTTAGTTGTAAGGTCCCAAATTTCAAATGCTCCTAAAGTAATGTTTAGGTCTCCCCCTATCAGCATTGAACCAATATGTATGCATTCTAATTTGAAAAACATGTCCTAGTACTCCACCCTATCTGAGAATGTCCCATCAACATTTATAACAGAGATTTATTTCCCCATATCCGTGGAGAAGAGGGAAACCCCTAGAACTAAATTAAAATCCCAAGAGTTAGATAGGTTAAAGGAACACCTCTTCCAAACAATTATGTTCCCACTAGATCTGCCAACGGCATCAATATAGATGAAGTCCCACTTACTCAAATATTTGGAAATTTCTTGAATTTTTTCTCCATCTGTCATAATTTTCTAACACATGATAATAGAGGGTTTTAAGGACTCTATTAGCCCCTTGATAGCCAATTTTTTAGAGGAATAGAAAAACCACCATAGTTTAGTGTTAGAAATATAATTTGAGACCCTCACAAGGGGAAATTTCTCTAAGAGCCCTATCAATGAAAGTTGATTCCCACATCTAATCTTAGAGGATGCTTGTTTTTCAACCATGGGAAAATGAGACTTCCTCTCTCTCTAGTTAGGATTTTGTCCTTTCTTGTCAAAGAACCCTAATCCCCCTTACACTTTTCCAAGGAAGTCAAGGGAACCCATATCTCTGTTCCTTGTCTAGGGGAAGAAGATGTCCCTACTTGGATATTTTCTTTTGCCAAATGAATTCAAATGTAAGGGAATAAGTGTCAAGAAAACATAGTTTTTGATGCCATGTAGACCTGGAAAGAATTCATTGATATATTCCATCCCTTTGGTTTCTACCTTTATCCCCTAAGATCCAAAGACAAAATTTTTGATTGACATTTGTTTGCAATGGGAGGGTCTCTCAAGTGACTTACCTGAATAAAACTTGTTGAATTTGTTGTCACTAATCAAATCCAAGCTATGTTCCTTGTTGATACATGAGACTATTGGCTTCTCCTCAAATTCTAGAGGTAAAATCAGAGATTTCTCACTAGCCCTTTTATTTCCATCTTCCTCAATTCCTCTCTAAAAGTTAAGGGTTTCCACCAATTCCAACCCCCACACCTTTGGCTGAATTTTCTATATCCACACCTTCTTCTAGTAAGCGTATCCAAATTTCATTGATAAATTCCCATGGCTATGGAATCTTCCACACTTAAAGGGAATTCCTTCATAGTCAAGAGTGAGTTGATAATGGTTTTTTCCACACTTAATTGTTATTTCCTCCACCAATCCTTTGGTTGTCTCTAAACCCACTAGAATTCCTACCATCTCATAGTATCTTATATATTAGAAGAACTAGTCATCTACATTGTATGGAGTGTTCCCAATTTCTTCTCTTAGGGTCCTACCTTAACCTCCTTATTTAGATATTATATTAATGTATGAGTCCACCTTCTTTGAATAAGGCACATTAAATAATTAGTTAATAGTCACTCATTGTAATAAAGGGTCATTTTTAGTAATAAGACCCAAATTAGTTGGTTGACCCTCATTATAAGGGGCTCATAGGTAGTTAAGATCCTCTATTGGTAGTTATATATTGAGTAGAATTTTATGTATTGTTTTTTCAATAATTGTTATTGTATTTAGAGCATTTCTCAAGGTTCCCCCTTGAAGAGACAAGTGAACATAGATTTCTATTTTTATCTCTCTTTTATCTTGTGTTCTTGAGTTTTCCACTACATTTCATGTGATTTCTCTAAAATTTTGGGTTAAGTACACTACAAGTGGTATCAAATCTCTTTCTTGGGCATGAAGTGGGAGAATTTTTGGGCACAAAGTGGAAGACCTTTTTTCTCTTTTTGCAAGTTTTTGACAGAAAAAGGAGGATGGAAACATTCAGGTCGATTTATGAAAATTTATATGTAGAATTTGAAAAATCTAGCCTCAAAATTGAATTCCTCTTGAAAAATACCCAATTTAAAAAAAAAACATCCAAAATGGAGTCTAGAAAGTGGAGATATTGTCGATTCAAAATCTACCATTTTTAGGGTTTTCCCTGATGACAGTCGTGAACTTTGCAGATTGGATATATTTTGACAAAATGCACAAATTTTAGTCAAACTAGTGCCATTAGATCCAAAAAATATGTGGCATTTCACAATTGGCGTCATAATATCCAATCATATAAGTATAATTGAATTTGTGATCATTTTACATTTTCGGCCTCAAGCCCTACCTTGCACACTTTATTTTCTATTGATTCTAAGATATTTTTCTCACATTAACAAGCTCATAATTTTTAATCTTTTTTATAGACTTGTTTCGGCATCTTTAAATAACATAGTGATTTATCATTCAATGGGTAAAACTATAGTAGGATAAAAATACACACATGAACTACACATGGTTTCACCTTACCTTCTTGGAAATATGTATAACCCATGCTAGTATCCCTTCGAGTAGTATTGCATCAAATAATACCTATATACATAATCTCACTTCCACATGCCCTTGGGTATATAGGAATTCCCCTAGGTACACCTAAAACTAGCCAAGTTAGATAAATTGATCGGTCGTCTTGTTGATATAGTACACCGAGAACAACACTCGAGGAGATCACTCTCTAGTACATGGGTAGTTGAGTAGTATGGCTAAGGGTGTGGTTGAGAATCCTTAGCTAGTTCCCTAAGATGTTAGGTTGAGTATTAATGTTGGACCCTGCACGTATATCAGAGAGATATACCACCTAACACTCCCTTGTCCCAAGGACCCAATAACATGTTTTAGTGATCTCACCCATAAAGGGTACCTATAAACCCCCTCATACTTCTTTGTACAATATGAACACCCACTCTACTACAAGTAGGTTAGACAGTGTAGAAGAATAACTTAATAAAATTTAGGATGAAATAAATGGGTTCAATGGGATGTTGGATAAGAAGTTGGTTGAGAAGTTCAACGAATTCCAAAATATGTTGATGGATATGCAAACTCGAGGCATAACAGAAGAAAACCAGTGGACTCCATAGCACATTGAGCCATGCTAAGAAGAATCTTCTGAATCGTGACTATTTAACCACTCACAACCCTCATCAGGTATCCACAACAATATATCAATGGATAATAACATACGGCATTGTTCTCATAAGGTGGACTTGAACAAGTTTGATGGTTTTGACCCATCTGGATGGGTCTCCCAGATGGAACATTACTTCACTCTCAGAGAATTACTGATGATATGGTGACACTCAAGTTGGGGGTATTTTATTTAGATATGGAACAATGGAAATGGTGGGAATGGCATAAAAAAAACATATGAAATCTATATCTCTTGGAGTTAGTTTGTTAAAGTTGTCTATGTGTGTTTCAAGAAAGATACTCACTATTTGGGGAGGCTTACCAAGTTATGCCAAACAGGCTCAATAAAAAACTTTATGGTAGCATTTGAGAAATTAGTTATCCATACAAAGAACTTAACAGACTCTTTATATAAATAATGTTTCATTAGTGGCCTCAAGGAGGAGATTCAAGCATAATTTAGAATGCAACATCATTCTTTATGGTTGGAAGTGACGTAGAGGGCCCTAGAAGTGGAGAAAGTGATTAATGCACAAATAGAAAAAACAACCTCCATTCCCTACTCTCATCCTTCATAGGGTACTTCCCCAAGCACAAATCCTACTCATCCCTTGAAAGTACAAATATTGTCTCTAGCAGAAATGGAAAATCGCCAAAAACAAGGACTCTAATATAATTTTGATGGGTCAGGTCATCGGTGTAAAGAACATAAATTGTTCCAAATTGATATGACCACTTAGGCCCTGACTGAAGACATAAATATCATGGAGACACCAGAGTTACAAGTTGAAGACACCAACACTCAAACTCGGGCAGGTATCGAACCTCCATTCTCTCATGAAGAACCACTTATCTCCCTACATGCATTATCAAGCATTTCGACTCCACAAACCTTGAAACTCGTGGGTTACATCAAGCACCAGAAATTCATCATCCTAGTTGATAGTGGCAGTACTCACAATTCCATTCACAAGAGAGTGGCAGAAGAAACCCATTGTTTTGTACACCAAGTGCCCAACTTTCAAATCATGATTGTCAATGGAGGTATGATGAAATGTGGGGGAATATGTGAAAATGTTAGACTCCGGATGGGATACTATCAACTCAAAACCCATCTATTTTCCATCAATATGGGTGGGTGTGATATAGTATTGGGGGAAGAATGGTTATGCATGTTGGGACCAGCCACCATGGATTTCAAGGAACTCTATATGTGTTTCACTCAACAGGGTCATGTACACACCCTTCAAGGGATTCAATAAATCTCTCTTGAAATAATCAACTCTCATCGTATGGAGAAGTTATTAAAGAAGGGTCAATCTAGCATTATTGCCTAATTTAATGCCATATAGGTTATGGATAACCCAACATAAGAAATACACCTATAATTGTATCTAGTCCTTGACAAATATCATCAGGTCTTTGAGACACCAAAGGGTTTACCCCCTTCCCAAGGAGAGCATGCCCATGTAATTCCTCTAATTCCAGGAAGTCAACCACCAAATGTACATCCTTATCACCACCCTTTTTCACAAAAGAATGAAATATAAAATATCATTCATGATTTGTTGGAGGAAGGGGTCATATCCTAGTACAAGCCCTTACTCATCACCAATAGTCATGGTAATAAAGAAGGAAGGCACTTGGCAAAGTTGTCCTAATTTTTAGGTTCTCAATAAGTTGACAATCAAGGACAAATTTTTCATCCCTATTATTGATGATCTCCTTAATGAACTTCATGGAGCAAATTTTTTCGCTAAGCTTGATCTACGGTCAGGATACCACCAAATCAGGATTAAAGAAGCAAACATCCCGAAGACAAACTTCAGAACACAAAAAGGTCATTATGAGTTTCTAGTGATGCCTTTCGGCCTTTGCAATGCTCCATCGACTTTCCAAAGTCTCATGAACAAGATTTTCAAACCCTTCCTATGCAATCTTGTTTTAGTATTCTTCAATGATATCTTAATCTATAGTAAAACATGGGAATCACAAATAGATCATGTTTATAAGTCATTGCAACTCTTTAGAGACAACCAATTATTTGTGAAATGCTCGAAATGTTCTTTTGGGGGTCTCAAGATTGAATATTTGGGCCAAGTTATAATTCAAGAGGAAGTACAAGTTGATCCCAAGAAAGTGATGGCTATGCAAGATTGGCCCCACCCAAAAACACTAAAGAAATTAAGGGGATTCTTAGGACTTACACATTACTACAAGAAATTCATGAAAAATTATGGCAAAATTGCAGCTCCCCTAACTTCACTCCTTAAAATGAATTCCTTTGTTTGGAGTGAGGTAGCAGCATAGACCTTTGTTACTTTAAAGGATTCCATCTGCAATATTATAGTATTATTAGAACTCTAATTAATAAGATTTTTGTCTTGGAATGTGATGCTTTGGGAGAGGTCTTGGAGCAGTATTAATGCAAGAAGGATGCCCCTTTGCATTCACCAGTAAACAATTGTGACCACAATTTTTGAAAACCCACATATGAGAAGGAAATGATGGCTATCCTTAATGCAGTGGAGACTTGGCACCCATATCGCACGGGGAGGAATTTTCAAATCAATATTGACCATCATAGTTTGAAGTAATTGCTTTAACAATGGTTGTCTTCACCATAGAAACATAAATGGGTCACCAAGATGCTGGGGTATGATTATTAGATCATATATAAGAAGGGTAAAGAGAATGTTATGGTTGATGCTTTCTCTAGAGAATTCAAGGAGGATGGATCACTCTTTGCCTTATCATTACCAAGTCTAGGATGGCTTGAGGAGGCTTGCAAGGAATGGCTAGCAATAGTACTTTAAGCAAACTCATCCAACAACTTCATGTATATCCCAACCCACCTAAAATTTATACATGGCAACAAGATACATTGTAGCATAAAGGGTGCATTGTTCTAGAAAAAGATTTATCCCTAAAACAACAAGTCTTAAAGGAGCTACATTCATCACTGATAGTTGGTCACTCTGGATTTCATAAAACCTATGAAAGAACCAAGCATTCATTCTTCTAGGATGGCATGAAAACAAATATCCAAGACTTTGTAGTTTCTTATGACACTTTACAAAGAAAAAGGGGAGAGACAATGAAGATACCAAGGGCATTGCAACCATTACCAACCCCAACATAGTTTTGGATAGACATTTCAATGGATTTTATCGTAGTACTCCCAAAAGCAGGAAACAAATTAGTCATTGTGGTGGTGGTTGACCATATTTCAAAATATGCTCATTTTTTTGCACTATTTCATCCTTTCACTCCTTCCTCGGCAGCCTAGGACTTCATGGATCAAATATTTAAGCTACATGGTATGCCCACTTCCAATGTCTCGTATTGAGACCCCGCATTCACTAGCTAATTTTGGCAAGAACTATTTAAACTTCAAGGTACACAGTTATATCTGAGAACTACATATCATCCGCAAACTAATGTTCAAACAAAAATGGTCAACAAGTTCCTATAAACTTATTTGAGATGTTTTCTTCTTAAAATTTGCACCAATGGGAATAATGGCTTCCCCTTTCCAAGTGGTGGTACAACACCACTTATCATGGAGCTACCAAAATGACACCATATGAAGTTGTTTATGGCCAAAAACCCCTATTAGTGGCATCATATGTACCAAGAACCTCCAAGGTTCATGTTGTATATAGAACAATTCACACCAGAGAAGCCATTATCCATATCCTCAAGGATGACTTGTTTATGGCGTAAAATCAAATGAAACAACAAGATGATCGGCATGTATTTGAACGTTATTTTCAAGAAGGGTATCAATTGGTTCTTCACTTGTAGCCTTATAAACAAACATCACTCAAAGATAAATCTCCCTAGAATATAGCTCCTAAGTTCTATGGTCCCTATTAGATCATACAACGCAATGGTTAGGTCGCCTACAAGTTGGCTCTTCTAACTCACTCCATGATTTATCCATTCTTTCATGTGTCATGTTTGAAGAAAGTTGTGGGATCAAATTTCAAAGTGCCAACCAACCTACTAGAACTTAATGAAGAAGGTTCCATTTGTCTCTAGCCAAAAGCAGTATTAGTTACTAGAGAGCACCACTTGCGCTAATGAAAAATAAAGGAAGTATTGATCCAATGGAAAGATATGCAACCAAAAGATGTCACAAGGGAACTAACAACTATTCTACAACAATTTCCTTTCCTTCATCCTTGAGGACAACATTTCTTTTGAAGGGGGAGGGTACGTTGTTGTCCTACCCTGACCCCCTTATTTAAATACTTTATTAATGTATAAGGCCACCTTCCTTGAATAAGGCCCATTAAATAGGTAGTTGATAGTCACTCATTGTAATAAAGGGTCCCTTTTAGTAATAAAACCCAAATTATTTGTTCAACCCTCATTATAAGGGGATCATAGGTAGTTAATATCCTCTATGGATAGCTATATATTGAGTATAAGGTTATGTATTGTTTTGTCAAGAATTTTTATTGTATTTGGATCATTTCTCTTGGAAGTTTCCCCCTTGAAGAGGCAAGTGAACATAGCTTTCTATTATTATCTCTCTTTTCTCTTGTGTTATTGGGTTTTGCACTAAATTTCACCTGATTTTTCTAAAGTTTTGGGTTAATTACACTACAACTTCAAAAAATCCTCATACCATATAACTCGAGGAATAATTGGAATCAGAACCTAGAAAGTATAACGACTCGTGCATTATGGCAGGGTCCACATGTCATTTTCAAGAATAAGTTTTGAGAAACTCACCTCCATCTACTATGTAAAATATTATTTACCTTGGCCACCAATTTGAACACCCAGACTAGCCACTCTTTTTCCAATGTCATAATATGGGGAGGGTATCTGACCATTGGTTCAAAGTTTACCTTAGTCCACTTCTTAATACTATCCCCATTCATCATTTTCCTAGTGTTACCCCTCATTTTTGCATGGGGTAACCATAGTGAATTTCTTCACTAACTCTTGTATCTTTGAGATTTGGACAATTGGGGCCTTACTTGCTTTCATGGATATTGATGAGCTAAAGGGGCATGAAAATTCTTGGGCATTTGGCTTCATGCATATTTTTTGTCATTTTCACAATTCCCAATGAAGTTCACACTTCTCGAGGCAATTCACATTTCCTAAGGAAATGGTCAACACTTTTCGAGGTATTTTGTATGTATTGGGGCTTCCCACACCATGCTAAATCCCAATTTTTGGATTCCTTGCCTTGTTTGCACATTTTAAGGCATTTTCACCTAATTTGAGGGACGTCCACCTTGGAAGCTACATGCGGGTTTCATTTGGCACGTGTGAGTATTTATTTTACTTGAAAAGAGGTATCCCGTGACTTAAGGAAGGTACTATAATGTTTTGAGGAGTTGCATTCCACCGTGGAGACCTCACAATTGACCTTTGTAGTTGTTTATGTGAGTTCTCCCATTTTTTAAAAGGATTTATTCACGATATATGGAACATTCACCTTAAAGACCACAAGCCCACAATGTAGGTTATGTTGATACTTAGAGGGGGGTGAATCAGTATCAAGTACAATTTAAAACCTTTTTCAAATTATACTTAAACCATTCAATTATATCCAATGAGAAATGAACAATAGTATAAGAGTTACACCAATACACCATGCACAATATATGAGAAATAATCAATAGTTATTGTTCAAGGGAAGTAATGACTTCAAAAGGTAGCTATAGCTTCCAAATATAAATGGAGGGATAAAAATCCAAGAGGAAGATACAATCCTCCAATATCAAGAGAGGGTTGACCTCTCCATCCATTTCCCTTCCTTCCACCCAAGAATATATGAGAGATAATAAAACTTTACATTAAATCATCACCATCAACCAACCATCACATAGAGCCTAATAATGCTTCTGAAGACTTCTTCAACTTCTTTAATTCTTCAATTCTTGGAATACTTTGATCCTATATATAATATTACTCAATGTATTCTTTGAAACTCCTCCAAGTTTCACTCCTTGAATCCTCCCCAAAAATAAGTTATAGAAAGAATGGTAGACTTTATTCAATTCTAGTTTATTCAGGAGAGTGAACTTGCACAGAATGTCATGCGCTCAATATTTAACATCAAACTCTGAAATGCACCAAAAATAAACTACAGTCCTTATTGTTTCCAATGAAATTGGTCCCACTTCATTTGGATTCTCTATGAAGAAGTTATGATTGTTTTACCCAGAACACCTATTTATTGACTAGCTTCAGGACTGGTCAAAAACCTTATCTTCCACAGAGTGTATCTCCATAATTATAGCGAATAAAGAGCTGAAACTTTTATCATAGGTACCTTGATATGTATTCTCAATACCATAGCAATTTCACCATCTAAATCTCTCTAGAAAAAATGTTATAGTGAAAATGGTAAGATGACCTGTAAATAACATACCTTAGAACACATCACCAAAAGACTTCATCCTCCCTTGAAATCTAGCCTTCTTTACTTCTGATTTCCTCTTAAATTTGACTTGTGTATAAAATGAATGTATAATGATATGTATTTATCCTCTTTATATTACTTTTTTAACATTAGGTCCGACCTGACACTTTCTTATTTTGTAATTCTTTTCTTTAATTATCTTCAGGGCCTACATGTACTTCCTTCTTCAATTCACTTTGTCTTCTTCAAAAATTCATTTCCCCTCAACCATGAGGATCCACATGGCGTGCCACCTACCACCGGAAAAAACATGATGTATATTATCCATCCATGGGTGTTTTGTCTTCATTTGCATTGTCCTTCATGTCCAAATACCTTCATCAATATTGCAGTCCAAAACCAATGACTAGGGTTGACATCAATGACAACAACCAATCTTCCAAAAATCTCCCCCTTTGTCATTGATGGCAAAACTCATGATCCCCCTATCATCATGATCCCAATTTATCTCCCCCTTTGACATCGATGGAAAAGGGTAGGTCTGCTCCCCTTGAGTTTAATGGAAAAAGGTAACTTTCTTCTTTGGGGCTGCTCCCCCTGAACATATAGCACTTAATAACACTTCATTTTTATGGTCTCTTTCTTCCTTGGAAATTTTTCATGATTTTAGGACATATATGTTACTTGGTCTTCTTGTTGCAGTTGTAAACAATCTTCCTGAACCTTCTTCTTTGATTTTTCATCTTTGTGAGTCAAACGTGAGAGTATATCCTTGATCACACATTTTACTAACACTGAGTAGATTATGCTTCAAGTCTTCAACCAATAGGACATTCTTTGCTTTTACATTTTTTCTTCCAAGCTCTACTACACCTTCTCCAAGTATTTTGGCATATGAGTCATCTCCAAATGCAACATTGCCACCCTTTCTCTTCAAGCTGATGAATTTGTCTTGATCCTCGATCATGTGTGAAGAACATCCACTGTCTATGTACCATTCATCTTCTTCTTTACATTCTTCAACAGTCAATGTTATTCGACAATTTTCATTGTTTGGAATCTTTTTCCTTATCCATACTGTGGTTGTCATGGGGACATATTCATTCATATATCTTCAATCTCGTGCTTTGTGACCAAGATAATTACATTTGTAGCATACCATATTTTTTTCCATCAATGGGGAAAATAAATTATAACTTTTGTTGAAAAATCCATGATTATTTCCATATCTTCTATTTACACCATTCATGTTTCTTGCATAGTTGTTCCTTTCATTGATTCTACAATTAATTGTCTTATGTCCAAAAATTTTGCAAGTATAACAATGACCAAGAAAGAAATNGTATTTGTTCCTTTCATTGATTCTGCAATTAATTGCCTTATGTCCAAAATTTTTGCAAGTATAACAATGACCAAGAAAGAAATTTTGATACCTTGGAGTAAGTGACCTTCTTTTTGATGTAGTCCATCTGGGTTCATGATCTACTCTTCTGTAGTTTCCTTCATACTGATTGAAGCTTCTTTGATTCTTGAAGGTAGGAGGTCTTCTTGGATATTCATCTCTTTTGTAATCATTCCTTCTTTCTGATATCCTGGTCCACTTCTCATTAACTATCTTTGTATCTCTTTCTTCAATCTTCTTGTTGGTATTCGCATATTCTTTGTATGAAGTTTCACCCATGCATCCAAGATGTGTTAATTCTTTTGGCACTTGAGAGTTTTTTAAGCTCTTCCTCAATGAGACAACTTCTTGTTCAAGTTTCTCACAATATTCTTCTTTCTTTATCATTTGGACCTTCTTTAATTCTACTATTCTTCTTGCTTATTTGAGTAGAGTTTTCAAGGAAATGGTTTCTTCTCTTAGTTTCTGAAAGTCTTCTAATTGTTTCTTTAAGATTACAACTGCCTTTTCATAACTACCCAATGTGTCTTTGAGCTTGCTATTTTCAATCTCAACATGCTTCAATTTTTTAAGATTCTCATCTTATTGTTGAATCATTTCTACTTCATGATTTTCTTCTTCTTCATTGTCATCTCTTTCAATCCTTGGATGAGGACATTCAAATCCAACATGCCCTACTCCTTCACAATTAAAGCAAAAGAACTGACCTCTATTTTCTTCTTTGAAATCTGAGATGTTGTAATCTTCTTCAACTTCTTCTTCTTCTTCTTCTG
>JASDQU010307386.1:23539-40929 GCA_032191745.1 Picea mariana | reverse complement strand
CACCGATGCATTAAAAAAACAAACCTAACCAGTGCATGATTTTCATAATGCACCGAAGGCTGAAGTACGATACAAAAGCATCGGTGCCTTTATTAATTAAATGCACCGATAAAGGTTTTTTATTATTATAATTGTTGTTTAAAATAGTATTAAGATCATTGTTGGTTCCTTGTATATCAGCACTGGTGTGAATTTAATTATGGCACCGATGTGTTGTATCTTGAAATGCACCGGTGTTGTTTATCATTAAACGCATCGGTTTTCATTTTCTCTTTTTAGAAACATCGACCTATGACAATGCACAATTATTGTTAATTTTTAATTCCATTATTCATCAAAAAATTGACATATATCTTATAATAGTATTCATATAAATTAAATTTTGATTAGTGCATTTGGATATGATGTTTGGATTAATTTGTTATATCATCAGATTTCGAATCTCTTCATTATAATATTTAATCATCCATATATTTAATCAGCGATATAACATTTCACATCAACATTGGACAACACAATAGAATAAAATAAAATATATTTTATTATATATGAATAATAGGCTCTTTGTCATACAAAATTGGTCGACACTTATTGGTAACCCCTTGTCTTTCAATTGGGACACTATGTCCATTACATTAAACAAGATGTCTAATTTTCACAGATAATTATTTCAAAAAATACAACAACTTACATTGATATCCAAATGTATTGATCATCATTCTTCGTTGGAACTGTTGTTAGTGCTCAAGCTACTTCCATGAATTGGGTTATTTGGTTGAATGTTTTGTTGATTGTCTCGATTGTTTTCCTCTTCTTCAAATGATTCCATCTACAAAAATAAAATAAAATGTAATGAGTGTATCTACATTGGTGGAATAATGAAAATTGAAATAAATAATATACATGAATGTAAATTGAAAAGTGGCATACCATAGTAAGAATTGAGTCCTGAATGATACACATTTTTTCAAAACCAAATCTCAAGCCTTTTGTCAACAACTCTTATGTTGGCATATTTCCATACTTTGTTTCCTGCAAGTTTTATACCCCATAATAAATCATAGATTTAATATAAAAGATTTTTTTCTATTAATTATAAAATGAGAGAACTAAAACAACACAAGATACTTACAAATTCCACAATTAATTTTTGATATTCTAACATATACTCACAACCCTTACTTAACCCAATGTCAATAAATTCTTGCGATGGTTGCTCTTTGTATGTTAGCACATGCTTGAATACATTCAAGGATGGTTGTTGTAAAACAAATCAAAATATACAAAAATGAAATCTTAAGTTAATGTTATAAGGAAATAGCAATTGCTCACAAACTTTGCTATCAACCCTTTTCTTCCTTGTCGTCTTGTTTTATGTGCTGAATGGGTTTTGTTATCCCATATCCTAGGGATAACTAAGGAGATCATGTCTCAAGGCCCACAAGTCCTATACATGGAGTGTTGATAGCCAGATGACTTGAGCATGGCACCTGAGGGTCCCTCTTTTCTTCAGTGCATCCCATTTATCAACACCAGTGGTATCCATCCCACCAGCCTGGTCCTGAAGCAGCAGTAAGTCTTGCTCCATGAGGTAATGAGTCTAGGTATCATGGTATTTTTCACTCTGATTATTAAAGAACTTGAATATGTTGCAGTTAATTCTCCTTCATTTCATAATGTTTGCTTGGAAATTATGCTCTTTGACTTGTTCATACCTGGAAGGGTGACATGATGCCCTAGTAAGTTGATCTCCCTTTAGAATGGGTTGCCATTGGGTGGGTCTGAGAAAGGTCATCATTTGTTCCCTCCATACTTACCACTTTCCATAGTTTTTCCTCTCATTTTCCCCCTACCTTTGTTTGGGCATTGGGTTTTCCACACTAGGAAGGATTGTACCTTGCCTTGTGGGAAGAAGGGGCTAAAGGCCCAAGGGGTAAAATTATATGGAAAGAGTTAAAAGCCAAAGATGAAAACTTTGAGATGCTTCGCTCAGGCATTCCTGAGAAAGTAGTAAAAGGATTCTCAGTAAGAAAAGGGAACCTCTAAGATAAATAAACACTCAAGGTATTAGTTGGTGGATAGGAGGTCTCATCACGAGCTGACCTATTATGACCATGCGCATGTAGCAATATGAAACTACCACCTATCTGGTCACCAAGTCAGGGTAGTGGCTCTTGGTGGCATAGCCAAGAGAAAGGAGGTCTCATCACAAGCCATCCTTCTCATCTCTGTGAAATGCTTGTGGGTAACGATATCACCTATGGTCACCAAGCCAGGACAGTCTCCCCCAGCTCTTCCCTTGAAGCATAAAAGAAAAAATACCAAAAGAAATAAATCTAATAATAAGGTGCAACTCGCCCTCTACAAAGGCACCCATGGGTAATATTTACATTTCCCTGCTATCACTACACCCAATGCCCAAACACTTCCCCCACGCCACTTCACACACTTACTTGACCTAGATTGGTTCTCACCTGTGAAACACCCCAGACTTAAGGAGGATTAGCCCAATAGGACACCCTGAGACCTTATCCAAACCTAACTTGTTAAATTTCATAACGTCTTTGAGCATTTGTCTAGGTAAAAGGGGGTTTGATCCACATGTTTGGGTAATTTGATTATTAGATGTGATTGGCATTGCTATGATCCATGTGACTTATGAACCCCTGGAGGGCGTACTTGTTGTTGTTGCAGAAATTTTCCCATCGGGCAGGTACATGTGGGGGAATGATTAGCTTGGACCTCCATGGGTCTAAAATCCCACAGATAGATGTTGAGACTTGTTGGCCCTTGACCAAGTTTGAGGAAACACTTGGTCATATTTGACCGTTTTTGGAACTTCGACAGCTTGTCAAAGATGGAGTGCAATGTGAAGCGGAGATCATGGACGTTAGACCCCTTTCTTGGGTCCTTTTTGGGTTTTGGGGGAGAATGTAATGGGTATGGGATGTCAACCCATGGTTTTACCCATGTGTAGGCTTATTTTGTAAAGTATAAATAAGTAGCTAGGCAATGTAAAAGAGGCCGATAAGATAAGTGCTAGAAAAGGCTTTGTGTATACTGTGTGACCGACTTGTAGAGCTGAGTGAAAGTGTTGTAAGTGTTGAGTGCACGGATTGTAAGAAGGCTTTGTGCTAGATCTACTCGGGGAAGGAGGATCTGGCGAGGTGCATGCATATCTCTTGTCCTATGCAGATTACAAGTTTCAGCTCTATGTTGTAATCAGATTGACCAAAGCTAATAAAGAAGAAGAAGACTTTGTGGACGTAGCCCCAGGGTGGGGGTGAACCACAGTAAACCTGTGTGTTGTGCTCGGTGCCTTGACCTAATGTGTTTGTCTCTTTCCATGTGTGGTGCTTTGACATGATTATTCTATGTGCTTTGCTATGATATACTTAGATAAATCTACTTTTTTTTGTGCTTCTTAGATGTATGGATGTAGATCTGACATATATGAAAGTGTTGAGTGCTAGACCTATTTTGTTGTTGCTAAGTGCTTACTTAACCTAGATCTAAGTGAATGTTGCAGTGTTATGCACCATCTATGGAGTTTCATGAGGGCTAAATATTGATGAATGATCTATGATAAAGTGTTTTCTAAGTGTTAGAATCACAGATCTGTGTCCCAGCTAAGGTTGTAGACACCTGAGTCATGCAACCACCCCTGCCTCTACCTCAGGTGAGACTTCATCTGCTTTGTAGGTGTTGTTGAAAGGGTCAGTAGTTAGGGTTTTGTTGGTGTGTTGTTGAAACATTGAACCCTGGGTCTGCCCCTGTGCCAACAAATGGTTCCGTTGTCGGGACCCTAAAACTGTGATTGTTGAGAACTGAGGAAGAAGAAGCTTTGTGCAAAAATTTTGTCCTGAAATTGTAAAATCTCTTTGCATGGACTTGTGCCCTAGTGCACAGTGATCCACTTGATCCGAAAAGCTCTATGTTGAAGAAGGAAGGATAGATATGAAGAAAATAAGTCAGATCTAAAAACTTTGTGCTCTAAGAAAGGTTAAAGTGGAAGTTTCTAAGTCAGATCTATAGAAAGAGGTAAGATCTGCAAGCTATGTGCTCTGATAAAGGTAAGAATAGTTAAAAGTTCTTAGATCTGGAAGCTTTGTAATCTATAGAAGTAAAAGAAGTGAAAATTTTTGTTTCTAAAGTATGGATTTAGGTATGCTTGATAGATTTTTTCCTAGATTGAAAACTAGGGCATTGTTATATGAAAGAACGTTTGATATGAATATATCTTATAAGAATAATGAAAGATATGTTATACCTATGCATAGAAAGAATTTTTGAACTAACCAATGGATGTAGGATCCTAGAAAGAAATTTTTGCAAGCTAGCCATCACGATCCTAGCGTGCAGTACAAAAAAAGTTGGGGATCATGGAAGAGGAAGAGAAGGTTAACTCTTTGTTACAGTTGCATAAGACCAGGACATTTTGCTAAGGAATGCCCTGGGAGAAACCCTAGTTGCCTCTCTTGTAAGGCTATGGACCATGAAGTACTAGATTTCCCCAGAATGATTACTATACTTGAAAAGATGAATATGGAGCAAGGTTAAGAGACTAAGATTATAGAAGAACCCCAGAAAGAATCATAGATTATGTTACTAAAAATGAAAGAAACCTTGGATGAACATAAAGATGTCAGTTTGTCAGAGATCTTCAAAGAAAAGGAGAAAATCGAAGTAAGAATAGGAGACTTCGACATCGACTGTTCTCTAGATGAGGGAACATAGATGAACATTATGACAAAAAGTACTTGGGAAACCCTAGGAAGGCCTGCTATGGTTCCTTCGCTAGGAAGAATAGGGTTGTTTAAAGGAAAAATGGTAACCCTATGTGGAAGAATTACCTAGATAGCTATGAGTACCCATGGAGCTTCGACATAGGAGGAGTTCGAAGTCATTATATTTATTGAGGATAGTTCCCCATTTCAATCTTTGTTAGGCAAGATCTAGATTGAAAAAGACCAGATCCAGAGAAAAGAAGAAAAGGAAGCCCTAAAACAAAAGAAGCAAGAACTCATGGAATTTATGACTAGAAGGATCGCCTACTTGATGGAAGAACAACAAAACAGATATCAGTTGTTGAACACCAGGGACCTGGATGTCAAAGCTATAAGAGTGTTAGAGGAACCACAGAAGACCAAAATAACTAATCCATATGATGAAGGAGTATTACTCTTGGATCTAAAGAAAGAACCTCAGCAGTGCGAAGTGACTATGTCGAGAGAAGATAAGACTCAGAATGGAAAAAGGATGACTGAGATGAAGCTCACTGGGAAGAAGGCTAGGAATCTAAGTAAGAAGAGAGCCAAGATAAAAAATTTATAGAAGGTTTTGAAGGAAACTTCATAGAAGGAAAAATCACAAGAATTGAGCTTCGTCGAGATATCAGAACAGCGACATCTAGCACTTTGCCATGGTGTAGCAATATAGTCATTGGACCGATATACACGTTCGACTTCCACCTCTAACGAATAGAAAAGAATTAAAGGATCACCAACAGATTGTTGGACTGCACCATAACGGATGGATCAACGTTCGTGAAAGCTTCATACTCGTTGAAACCAGACCGTTTATGAATTTCCTATTTATCTCGTCGCGTCGCGCATGAAGAACACTTTTGCCAACTAAAAACTCGAAGCCCGCAGAACTCATAATTGTATACAGTGATCATTGCAAGCAGATCGTTCACCCTAGTGCAGTATTTTGAGATCATCCTGACCCCGCTTATCTTCCCTGAGTGCATATGTTCGATGAGCTCACCACACTTGAGGAATCCATCACAGAAGTACTTCTCGATTTAATGACTAAGAGAGTCATATCAGAAAGAAGAATGTCCATAGGAGTCCAAGCCTCATCGACAAGAGGAGAGCAAGCCTCCCCATCAACTGCTCGAGTTGTAACATCTAGAGCCGGTGCAGAGAGGAGAACTAAGTGTTGGCACCAATTCTTGCAAGCGAGGTGTTTTTCCCCGATTTCAGACCCTTGATATAGAATGTGAAGAAGTGGGGTTTCAAAACCCATCAAATGCATTCTAGTCCAAGGTCATATCCATGAGCGCAATAAAGCAGCACACAAAAAATCCATTTCGGGTGGAACATGCAAGCAGGCAAGCAAGTAATCTGATTTCAGTGGCAAAGATCCATTTATAGAGCAAATCGACGGTCATCGGGTTTTCGGGGATACCAAGTTGCCCGAGATTTATCACAAGAGATAGCACCCATATTTCAAGGAAAATATGGGCCTTCCAATCCAGTTGGGGCAGGTGGCAGCCAATCGGCATTTTGGGGATCGGCATGTTAAGAAACAAAGGATCTCCCATCCACTGCAGCTGAAATTGCCGAAATGCGAAATGCCGAACGTACCTTTGAAACTGAGCCCACGGTCCTAGCGCCAGGTCACGTCAAGTGAGCCTGGGAATGGAGGTAGCCCCCTTTTTATGACAAAGCCATCTTGGTCGTCCATATAAAGGACACGCGGTGCACATCCGTGCTTTCACAGATTGGTCAATCGAGAATTTGAGGAAGAAATGCATCGTGAACTCCCGGTGCAAGAAATTCCGAAAAGATTGGGACCATTGATCAAAAAGACACACAGCGCAATATCTGAGCCATGGGTTGGGCCTTTCGAGATTTTCATAGTGAAACTGTCGACGTCATCTCAGTCGTCCGATCCAAAGGATGCATGGTGCAAGATCTAGTCATGTCTCCATTTCGGCATTCGGGATATCAAAGGGTAAGGGCTCCTCGTCATTTTGCATCTCGAAACCCCAAACCCCGAAGTGTCAAAAGCGCCCAGAGTCGGGCCCACGATTTTGGTGCCTGGTCACAAAGGAACAGGCCTCGAGAAGGGGTGCTAACATTTATCACCTAGCAAGGCAGGTCCCGAAGTGTCAAAAGCATCTCAGCCATCCATTCCGCAGGGACACGTGGTGTGCGATTAGGCTTTTCGCCTTTTCGCCCATCGTGACTTTGAAGCACAAGAAGTAACTCCTTCATAGCTGTGAGATGTGAAGCACCGAAAGAATTCAAGACTCGGGCCCATAGTATCACCGAAAGATCTTAGTCGTCCATCCAGAGGGACGTGTGGCACGTGATTAGGCTATGTCATTGTTTCACCTATCGTAACTTTGAAGAATGAGGAACAGCCTCCTTCCAGTCGCGAGACGTGAAGTGCCGAAAGAACCTATAAAGATAGGCACGGGGTCATAACCCATAGTCACTTGGGGGCGATAAAAAGAACTACGCAAAGGGCCGAAGCACCGGGTTTAGCTGCAAAAGGGATTACCATGTTCTCCAGGTGTCAGTTCAACTTGATCTCAATCATAATACCTGCTAAGAGTGAATGAAGAAAAGAGAGGGTGGTTGAAACCTCACCTCACTCATTAATTGCAAGGTATGGATGTCCCGACAGGAAGTCTACCTGAGATGGTCCTCTGTACTGGTTTTCCCACAGAAGCCATGCCGATGTCGTCGACTCACTAGGGAAGTCTGCGCATGCTAATTCAGCATTTAAGGGCTCAGCTACCCCTTAGCATGAACCATTCAAAGTTAAGATGGCGTATGATAGAGGAGTGCAGGCCAGATTTGATTGAAGAGATGCCTCATCCTGAAAGTCTAGCACGCCTCTGTTGTGTGAATTTTTCTGAGTATATGTACTCAGTTTTTCTATTGTTGTAGGCATCGATGGTTGAGCTAGGATCCTGATTGTAAAGTTTTGATGAAGCATTGGTCACTCTGGTTGTGTATTGGCATTTGAGACTTCTTATTTTATGGATGTCAGCCTCTTTCCATCTCTTTGTTTACACTGTGTTAGAACAGCTCGGAATTGGAGGATCTAGTCGAGTTGCATTGTTATAGGATGATGTAGGTTGGATCATTGTAATAGTCGCAGGGTTTCTAGTCAGTTCTTGTGCTTTCTCAACACTAAATGGCTCAGAATTGGAGGATCCAGTTGAGCCACCCTTCAGTTTCTTGAAACTCGGGGTTAAGAGGATCTTGTCTTCTGATTTTTTCCTCCTCAAGTTGTCGAAGACCTAATGCTCAAGGCAGTCTTGATCACTCATCTCATTAAGTCTTCCATCTATCCATCTTATACTCAACTTACTGACGGAAGTTGGATCAAGACCTCCCTTATTTTTTACATACCAAGCATGGTTTCCTGAGTTAAAGATATATTGTTCTGAGTTCACTCACATCCGATCACCCCATTTAAAACTAAATCGTGACATAAACTGATGGGCGTCAGGCTCTGCTCCTACTGCAATCCAAGAGTGACTTCCGTCGCCAACATTTCTGACGCCGTTGCCGAGGACGGAGTTGACGATTTTCCCTGTGTTTGAAGGACAACGATCAATTGATTATGAAGGTGCATCAAATATCAGAACTATTGAGATTACTACTGTGCACCTAGCAACTCCATTGTGGCAACTCCAAGGTTTCCACATCACTGTTTCAGTTGCGGCTACTTTAGTACGCCTGAAAGCTGACCGAGAGGAGATTTCTCGAGAAGGTTTCAGCAGCTGCTTTCTCAGCCTGAGAAGCTTCCTGGGGTAACAATAATGTAAGATCTAGCCTTTGATGGTGAACAAGGACCAGGCATATTCAAGTATGTGAATCTTTCACCTGGCGACTCCATGATTCGAGGATTGATTGGCAACTCCACTAACTTGAAATGGAAAATATCTTAGCTCAAAGATTGGCTTTCTATGACTTTTCCCAGATAGTTGGTTTTCCTAATCCACTTCCAGATAGAGATGAATGGGAAGATTTCCTCCCTAAATTTCACCCAAAGATTTCAGAGGTACTAGCTGAGCATTTACTGGACTTTCATGAGGTTATTCATCAACTTAATATCATGCATGAAGATGTCCAGATTAAGCTCTTCGAGTATTCATTAAAGGGAGTTGCTTTTGATTGGTGTTGATCTCTTCCCACTGCAAGTATCCATTCTTTGACAGATTTTCATATAGCTTTCAATTCATTTTGTAAAAATTACTATCCAGCTGATTGTTTGTATGAAAATTGTTGTGAGGAGCTTTCTTTGCTTCATGAAGCCTCTATTGGCCCTATAGACCATGTTTGTGATGAAGCTTTTACTGTAGAGGAAAGAATTGGCTATGAAAATATAGAGGTGTTGAATGATATTAATTATGCTAGCCCTAGAATGGAAGCATCTGACATTATTTCAGATGCACCTGTTCTTTTATATGTTCATAAAGATCAGCATGCCTCTTGTGAAATTTATGAGTTTATAGAGCAGATGTGGTCTATAGTAGATGGCTCACCTGGGTATCGAGTTGAAGCACATGTTCCTAGAAGCCCTGTTTACGATGACAAAGACCTCCCCATTTTTAAAAAAGAGATGGTTGTGGAGGAGGATTTTTCTCTTTTCCTTCAAGGGGTTTCTCACGATATATTTTTACCTAGGATTAAAGAGAAAAAAATTATGTATGAACAACCAGAAGCAGCAGATACCACTGTCCCTGAAATGGATATTTTTGACAGGGTCACTATTCTGGAGGAGGAACATAGAAATGAAGGTCAGCCCCTTTTTGATGAATATTATAGTGATGATGAGCAACAAGCTTATCCTACATTTGATCACTATGAAGACACTGACTAACATGACAGCAAGAAAAGCCATCCCATGGTCCCTGTTCATGATGAATACGAATCTGACCTGGGGGAGAGCCAACCAGAAGAGGAGAAAAAACCAGAGGAGCAGATTATTTTCTGTCCAGAGCCAGTCAGGGAGCAACCACTGCCTGAGAGCAGTGAGCCTACGTTAGTTATCCACCCACCTATGCTTATCAGAGGTATTCAGCCACATGTGAACAACTATGTAGCAGAGGAGGCTGCTTGTCACCAATTTTCTAGAATTGGCCACTCATTCTATGACCCTATCAACAAATACATGGAGTGGCATTTCCTTTATGCCTTGGAGCCGCCCACCTTCATCTTCACGGCAGCCCTTGAAGATGAATTAAAGGATGTAACCATTCTGATGTCCTAGTTACATCGTTTGTTATCCATCATCGGCAGATTGAAGGAGCTTATGTTCTAGAAGTTGCTTGAATGGCTATGGTGGAAGTTTGCTTTCACCTAGCCCCATGTACAGGATTCTGATAGTTTAGGACTATACATAAATAAGCTCTTTTGAGCATGTATCCTGCTTTGTTTTGCTTTTACTTTTCGGCCTGTATTTTTAGCAGGGGGTTTTTTGAGCTTGACTCCATAGACCAACAGCTGGGCATTGGGACTACAAAATGAGTTCTTAGAGCATCACAAAGACAACTCTATCCCCCATGGAGCCTAATGTTAGCACCAATTCTTGCAAGCGGGGTGTTTTTCCCCGATTTCAGACCCTTGATGTAGAATGCGAAGAAGTGGGGTTTCAAAACCCATCAAATGCATTCTAGTCCAAGGTCACATCCATGAGTGCAATAAAGCAGCGCACAAAAAATCCATTTCAGGTGGAAAATGCAAGCAGGTGAGCGAGCAGTCTAATTTCAGCAGCAAAGATCCATCTATAAAGCAAATCGACAGTCATCAGGTTTTCGAGGCTACCAAGTTGCCCGAGATTTATCACAAGAGATAGCACCCATATTTCAAGGAAAATCTAGGCCTTCCGATCCAGTTGGGGCAGGTGGTAGCCAATCGACATTTCGGGGATCTGCATGTTAATAAACAAGGGATCTCCCATCCACTGCAGTTGAAATTGCCAAAATGCGAAATGCCGAAGGTATCTTTGAAACTGAGCCCACGGTCCTAGTGCCAGGTCACGTCAAGCGAGCTTGGGAATGGAGGTAGCCCTCTTTTTATGAAAAAGCCATCTCGGTCATCCATCTGAAGGACACGCGGTACACATCCGTGCTTTCACAGATTGGTCAATCAGTAATTTGAGAAAGAAACGCATTGTGAACTCCCGGTGCAATAAATCCCGAAAATATCAGGACCATTGATCAGAAAGACATGCAGTGCAAGATCTGAGCCATGGGTGGGGCCTTTCAGGATTTTCATAGTGAAACTGTCGACATCATCTCAATCATCCGATCCAAAGGATGCATGGCACAAGATCTAGTCACGTTGGCATTTCAGCATTCGGGATTTCAAAGGGTAAGGGCTCCTCGTCATTTCACATCTCGAAACCCCAAACCCCAAAGTGTCGAAACCTCCAGAGTCGAGCCCACAACTTTGGTGCCTGGTCATAAAGGAACAAGCCTCGAGAAGGGGTGCTAACATTTATCACGTGGCAAGGCAGGTCCCGAAGCGCCGAAAGCATCTTAGCCATCCATTTTGTAGGGACACGTGGTGCGCGATTAGGATTTTCACCTTTTTTCCCATCGTGACTTTGAAGCACAAGAAGCAGCTCCTTCATAGCTGCGAGATGCGAAGTGCCGAAAGAATTTAGGACTCGGGCCCATAGTATCACCGAAAGATCTCAGTCGTCCATCCAGAGGGACGCGTGGTGCGTGATTAGGCTATGTCTCCATTTCACCTATCGTAACTTTGAAGCATGAGGAACATCCTCCTCCCAGCCACGAGACGGGAAGTGATGAAAGTTCCTTTGAATATAGGCACAGGGTCACAGCCGGTAGTCACTTGGGGGCGATAGAAAGAACTGCGCAAAGGGTCGAAGCGTCGGGTTTAGCTACAGAAGGGATCACCGTGTTCTCCAGGTGCCAGTTCAACTTGATCTCAATCCTGATACCTTCTCGGAGTGAATGAAGAAGAGATAGGGTGGTTGAAACTTCACCTCACTCATTAATTGCAAGGTATGGATGTCTCGATAGGAAGTTTACCCGAGATGGTCCTTTGTACTGGTTTTCCCACAGAAGCCATGCCGATGTCCTCAACTCACCAGGGAAGTCTGTGCATGCTAATTCAACATTTAAGGGATCAGCTACCCCTTAGCATGAGCCATGCAGAGTTAAGATGGCATATGACAGAGGAGTGCAGGTCAGATTTGATTGAAGAGACGCCCCATCCTGAAATTCTAGCACGCCTCTGTTGTGTGAATTTTTCTAAGTATATGTACTCAGTTTTTCTATTGTTGTAGGCATCGATGGTTGAGCTAGGCTCCTGGTTGTAAAGTTTCGATGAAGCGATGGTCGCTCTAGTTATGTATTGGCATTTGAGACTTCTTACTTTATGGATGTCAACCTCTTTCCATCTCTTTGTTTACACTGTGTTAGAACAGCTTGGAATTGGAGGATCCATTCGAGTTGCGTTGTTATAGGATGATGTAGGTTGGATCATTGTAATAGTCGCAAGGTTTCTAATCAGTTCTTGTGCTTTCTCAACATTGAATGGATCGGAATTGGAGGATCCAGTTGAGCCACCTTTTAGTTCTTTGAAACTATGGGTTAAGAGGATCTTGTCTTCTAATTTTTTCCTCCTCAAGTTGCTGAAGGCCTGATGCTCGAGGCAGTCTTGCTCACTCATCTCATTAAGTCTTCCATCTCTCCATACTCAACTTACTGACGAAATTTGGATCAAGACCTCCCTTGTTTTTTACATACCAGGCCCAGTTTCCTGAGTTAAACCTATATTTTTATGAGTTCACTCACATCCGATCACCCCATTTAAAACCAAATCGTGACATAAACTGATGGGCGTCGGGCTCTGCTCCTGCTGCAATCTAGGAGTGACTTCCATCACCAACACTAAGCATAAGGATGACATAGCCAATGCAAATTTAGTGCCATCCATTCTACCAACTTACATACCCCCTCTGAGCAGTGAGATTAACAGGGATAGTGTCCCTAGAGATTTTGAATATACCCTAGTAACTGCATATTTACCGAAGGGAGTACGCACCTACCGTGTAGATCAAGACAAGGTTACATCGTTGAAGTTTTGCAACTTCAACCTAGGGGACAATAAATTTTATAGCATGCTTGCCCTGTATAAGTACTTGATGTGAACTAAGGGAAAGAACTCGAAGCTTGTCCTGCAGCAATGGACGATGAACCCCGCGCAGTCTACTTTACTAAACGTTATGAAAATACCACACTTCAGCAAACACCAGGAGGTGAATGCTTGTGTAAAGTTACTGCTAGAAAGTTACCATAGAGGATACCTATGGTTAGATCTCCACATAACTATTGATTTGGCATTGATCAATAGGATAATTGGGCTTAGCATGCAGGGCCCTGATCCCCATGAGTACTATCCTGGAAAGACCGTAGACCGCACTCTTGCGCATAAGATAAAAGAGGCCTATGATGATTTTGAGAAAGGCGCAAGAGGATACAAGGTAGATTCTATTGAAAGTGGCGTAGTGCACCTCACATGCCAATTAATCACAGGGAAGATGGTACATAAGAATCGACCAACACAAGTATCAGGCTTCGTATTTGACCTCGTAGGAAAGTGCACAGAGGGACTATAGATGAACTGGGTGAAGTACCTGGTGAATCAACTGGAGATTGACTACAGAGAAGTTCAGGATCAGGGGCACAAATTCCATTTTAGCTGGCTCTTGATACTGATCGCCTTTGTTGCATGGGAGATACCAGAAGGTGAAACTTTCCCAGACCTTGACCCTTTTGAGCCACTAGCTGCGAAGTTCAGTACCTTGTGGTACTCGAACGACATGAGCAAGCAATGGAAATCGAATGTCATTTTCCAAGTATATTATAATCAACTGAAAGCATCCATAAGGAGTAAACCTCGCATAACCCCGAAAAATTTACAGAGGTTCTGACCTTTGATAAAGTTCAGTGCAGACCACCATTTTATATACCTAACCCCACACGTTGATGAGCACCAAGAATAGCTCCAGTCCTACTAAAAGCTAACATAAGAAGACCTGGAAGAGATCACCAAGGAGTGGTCAGGGGACCTCCCTGTTTCAGCTGACCCCGCAGAAATTTCAGACATCGACAGCCCATAAGCTATGCAAGATACACCTGTGCCCAGTAGAACAAAGAATATAAAGGAGATGAAGAACCCCGAAGAGGTTCAGGATATATATAGCAGATCTGTAAGGATGACTTCCATTACACTAGACGAAGAAGGTGCAGAATCTAAGCAATAGCAAGTCGATGTACCGCCACCCAGGGACGAAGCAGACTCATCCAAGAAAAGGAAGGTTTCACCTCTGAAGTCTTCCTCCAGAAAGAAACTAAGAACCCCTATAACTAATATGCAAACGTCCCTCACATTGGATGACTTTGATTTCATTGTTGCAGCGGTCAATGATGCTTCAAAGGAAATAATAGAGAAGCGGGAAGTGAAATTTTGAGACCGTGCTCCAAGGAGTATAGCAGGCACTCCAGTCTAGCCGAGCAATCTCTACTACGCCTCTACTAGAAGGAACAACAGAAAAAGGAGATGAATCAGTCCAGCTCCACCAAATTGCTAATATAGTCGAATGATGCCTTCGACGTGCTCAGGAAGAAAAAGTGCAGGCCACCCAGGCCCTCAAGAAGGGATAGGAAGAAATTATTGAGCAACGTCAAGCAGCGCAACAAGAGAAGAATGGTCTCCAAGAAAAATTTGAAGAAGACTGAGCGAAGGTCAAAAAAGAGAAAGAGCAGTTTCTCGCGAAGCAAATCAGAATTGAAGAAGAAGTCAATAGAGAATTTCGCTCTATGATCGGCTTAGAGTAGAAGGCCAAAGAGCCCATAGAGTGTCAAGTGATGAAGTTGGCTGAAGTTATTCAGCAGCTTCAAAAAAAGGGTCGTGGAACTAGAGCTTCAAACCATACCACAGGCTCCGAAAGAAGTGCACGACCAATAAGAATTGGATTCTCAGAGTGTAGTCGAGAGGATTAGAACACTTGTTGTAGAATGAAAACAACCAAGTAACAAAATTTCTCAGATATATGAGCAACTATCTGAAGACCCAGAGTTGAAGAAACTGGAGTCCCAACTCCAGGAAGCAAAGTAGCATGCAAATACACTACAGGCACAACTCAAGCTCCTGTCACCTATCGAGTGGATGAAGAGATCCTAGGAACAACGAACTACCCAACAACTTTTTCTTACCATGATGAACAGAGTGATGGTAGTCACCCAGAAACTCCAACCGAGCCAGGAGGAGGCCTATATACTATTTGAAGAAATTGAAGGACAAGGAACACTACTAGAACAAATAGTTGTTATAGTTGAGCAGCAACTGGAAGGGCGTATCAGTGAAGCGGTTGTTCAGGAGTTCACTGAGAAAGAAGAAGTAGCACAGAGACAAGTCAAAGTAGCTCGAGCCAAGCTCAAGACCTTTGAGGCAACTTTACCCAGATCTAAGTGACTCGGGATGAGTCACAGGTGAGTGTTGGGGGCCTGTTGGCCCTTGACCAAGTTTGAGGAAACACTTGGTCACATTTGACCATTTTTGGAACTTCGACAGCTTGTCAAAGATGGAGCGCAACACGAAGCAGAGATCGTGGAAGCTAGACCCATTTCTTGGGTCCTTTTTGGGTTTTTGGGGAGAATGTAATGGGTATGGGATGTCAACCCATGGTTTTACCCATGTTTAGGCCTATTTTGTAAAGTATAAATAAGTAGCTAGTCAATGCAAGAGAGGCCAATAAGATAAGTGCTAGAAAAGGATTTGTGTATACCATGTGACCGACTTGCAAAGCTGAGTGCAAGTGTTGTAAGTGTTGAGTGCACTGATTGTAATAAGGCTATGTGCTAGATCTACTCGGGGAAGGAGGATCTGGAGAGGTGCACGTAGATCTCCTGTCCTATGTGGAGTACAGGTTTGAGCTCTATGTTGTAATCATATTTACCAAAGCTAATAAATAAGAAGAAGACTTTGTGGATGTAGCCCCAGGGTGGGGGTGAACCACGGTAAACCTGTGTGTTGTGCTCGGTGCCTCGACCTAATGTGTTTGTCTCTTTCCATGTGTGGTTCTTTGACATGATTATGCTATGTGCTTTGTTATGATATACTTAGATAGATCTACTTTTCTTTGTGCTTCTTAGATGTATGGATGTAGATCTAACATTTACAAAAGTGTTGAGTGCTAGACCTATTTTGTTGTTGCTAAGTGCTAACTTAACCTAGATCTAAGTGAATGTTGCGGTGCTCTGCACCATTTGCGGAGTGACATGAGGGTTAAATACTGATGAATGATCTATGTTAAAGTGTTTGCTAAGTGTTAGAATCACAGATCTGTGTCCCATCTAAGGTTGCAGACACCTGATTCTTGCAACCACCCCTGCCTCTACCTCGGGTGAGACTTCATCTGCTTCGTAGGTGTTGCCGAAAGGGCCAGTAGTTAGGGTTTTGTTGGTGCATTATTGAAATGTAGAACCCTGGGTCTTCCCCTGTGCCAACAAGACCCTAGCTAGGGGCAAGAGGACATCAGAGCTTTGCACCAGGAACAAAGAAGGATGTTTCCCCCGAGACGCTCTGGCAGACTTAGACCCAAGAGGATCTTTCTCTTCCACTCGGATGTTGACCCTTGAGAGCACATGGCATCATCGTTATGACCCTAACATCATCCAGAGTTAGGATTTTCATTTATGAGGGTAGTTATATGTTGGTTGGCACATGTGGCATCATCCAGGGCCTTCGAAGGCCAAATATTCTGCATATGCAGCCAACGTTCCACCCTAGGGGCTCAACGTCACCCTTTAAGGGCATGACATCACCCTTGGAGTTGATTTTAGGGTTTAATTACCTTAATTTATTAAAAAATGGATTTTTGATGTAATTTGGTCAGGTCGTCCTTTTTATGACCTAATTTTAATTAAAGGTCATTGATATTGTATAAATAAAGAGAAATTTCTCTCATTTTTTCATCATCACTCACCACACAAGTAGTGTGGTCTGAAATTTACGCCCTTTTGGGGGGTTATTGGCTAAAATTTTAGCCGCACTTGTCTTGGAGGCTAATTTTTTGCAAATTGGATCATTTTTGGTGAAGTTACTTGGCACTCTAGGGTTTTATGGCTTGATTATTCTTGGTGAAATAAGTAAATCTGCAATTCTTCATTTATTTGAATGGTTTATGGTAAATTTTCTTATTCATGTTAAATATTATGAAATTGCTTGCTTGACAAACCCTAGGAGTAAAGGAATTAATTTGCTACTTCTTTACTCTTCATATTGTTAGACCTTGCCAATAATATTTTGACTTAGGTAAAATTCTAGAGCCCTAAATACTAGCACTTTAGAAGTCATTATCTACTCAATTGTTGCTTCTAGTATCTTTCAATAGTTTAAGGGAGATTTTGATAGAGCCTAAAATTGCGTACACTCTAGCAAGTTTATCCTTAGGGTTTGGATGGTGGAGGCCTTGAAGAGCCAACACCTCTCCCATCCATCTCTTGTCCTTAGGCAAGTATAATCAGTGTGTTATTTCTTCCAAGATAAAACCGTCACATATATACTCCATTACCTCGTAAAGGCACTAGTAAATCCACTACA
>JASDQU010307386.1:6067-16691 GCA_032191745.1 Picea mariana | reverse complement strand
AAAGAGAAAGGGGTTTCCTATTAAGGTGACAGTGATAGGTGACTCCCTATTACGCCAATCTTGCATCCACTTTCCTTGGGCTTTGGGAAAGTACAGATTGTCTGATAATAGGTTCCATTTTATTTTTATTTTTGTAGAAAACACTTGAAAATTAATATTTAATGCTAAATTATTTATTTATATGTACCTAATAGGAAATTTCAATGATTTCATACATTTGAAGTACGTTGTTGTTGAGATGGATCCTCCTGCGATGCAATTATGTCTATTTCTTTTACCATCTCCTTGTACACTTTTTTCACCATTTCTACTGGCATATTTTGGATATTAGCTCGTTGATCCTTTGAGATTTTCATAATCTTCCTGAAAAAATAACGTGACAAAAAACTATTTTTATATTGATATATGAAAACTAAATATAACAAAATTGATATTAATAAAGAAATGGTTTGTAGTAATATATACATATTCTAGAAAGGCGTTTTTAGGAATATTACTTTTTGAATGATTATTTTTGTTGTTATATGTTTTTGTTATTGCAATTCTGACAGGTCTCATTGACCATTGCTCTGGAAACACTTTCTGTAGTTTAGATATAACCTGGTTCTTGGAATAATTGGATTGATTTTTGTATTGTAAGTGGAAAGTACGTCTATACGTTTGTTCCACTATATCCCTCATAGTTTTGTAAAAAAAATTCCCCCTTTCATTAACCTCCAACACCACTCTAGATGAGATAAGGACCAATTCATCATCATTTACATCTTCTATAAAATTTATTTTCTTAGGACGTTATTCCGTTCCTTCATTGTTGATCCATGTAGAACATTAAACAGATGTGAATTAATAGATTGTTTAAAACATGTTATCTAATATTTTTAAGTATATTATTAATGAAAATTCAAAAAATAACTCATATTGAATAGAATTATTTCATTCACCCGATTCTTCCTTTTGCAATTTTTCCATCAAGCTTTTACGCTCTTCTGCACTTAGATCACAAAGAATCTTATCAAGCTTCCTCATTTTATGGCTCTACATGACACACTAACCAATACATATTAGTTAAACTTACATATAGTTCAAACATATGAATTTTGTATAGAATTTACAAAGAACTTGTCTTTTTAACATATTACTTTTGTATAGAATTTACAAAGAACTTGCCTTTTTGGATGTGTTATCATTGTGTCGATCAGAATGTTTGTTACTTGAACTTTTCTCACATATTTTTTTATCAATATATATCATGTACCATTCAATACATAAGCTATTAAATATATTTTATAAATAAATCACACAATTTTCTACAAAAAATAGTTTCTGGTGCGCTTTCATAATACAAAAGCATCGGTGTGTTCCATATATGAAGCACATCGATATCAAAATTATTTATAAAAAAAAAACTATAAATTACAATAGTGCAATATGTATCGTTATCAACATTGATCTAATAGAAAAAAAAATACCATGAACAAATAAATTTACACATCAATGAACGAATTTTTTTAATTATGTTGCAGCATTACTAGTGTGTTTTATTCAAAAGCGCACCAATGTGTTATATTCAATTAGGTGCACCAATAACCCGAAACAGTTTTTTTTTAAAACATGACAAGGCCGAGAGGGTTTGGATCCGATGCATAACATGTCAAATGTCTTTTATATGGAAACATAAACCCATTAAATCTAAAATGCCTAAAATGAAAAGTTGTAATTATGAAGTGATAGAGGGAGTTAAACCCTAAGGTGAAATTTTGCAGTCACATAAGCAAGAAGAAGCAAAGGTTTAAATTAAGTGTGAATTTTTTTTTCTGAATTTTAATTAAATCTAAATAGAGATACAAATTGTAAAAAAAAATTATTATGAAAATTAACAGTAAAATTTAAAATTTTTACTATGCAGGGTTTTGAGTGAATCACAAAACTCTTCAAATTCTGATTTTATGAATAATTTTGTTGCTCTAAAAGGGTTTTGAATGAATCACCATACCCTTCAGATTTTTATCTTCTGAATAAGTCTCTTGTTCCAAAGTATTGATCTACTACTCCACAGTGCTCCCCTGTATGTCTCTCTTGCAAATCTCTCCCTTGTAAATTTTGGAAAAATAATAAAACATTGAATAGTTTAATACCCAAGAAAGATTTTATGAAAAGGGCTTTAAATGAATCACCATAACTTTCAAATTTCTAATCTTCTGAATTATCTTGTTGTTCCAAAGTACTATGTTGCTTCACAGTGCTCTCTGGTATGGCTCTCTTGCAAATCACTCCACTGTAAATTTTGGTAAAATAATGAAACAATGAATAGATTTTTACTATTTAAATGACTTTATGAAATTGGATTTTAAATTCCCGCTCGATTCTCAATTGTAAAAAAACAAAGTCGCATGTTTTTTTTTTTTTTTCGAAAACCCGGTGCATCTATTAATATAACAAATTGGGGAATTTTTGTATACAATGCACCAGTGCACTTAAAACTTTTGGAGCATAGATATCGTATAATTCTTTTTTATTTATTTACCAACCGGTGTGACTCGTAAATAAATGCTTCGGTGCTTTATATTGTTAAATACGCACTGGTGCATGTTGTTTAAATAAGTGCACCATTATGCTTTCTAAGTTATCTGAATTTTTATTTGCACACAAAATAGTATATTCATCTTAAATTATCTTTTAGGATGCATCAACATGACTTGTAGTCCTCCATAGTATACATTTTCCGCTTAAAGACGCCTTATTCTTAAAAATTTATTGTTGCTTTATCTCAAATGTAGGGAGAAAATCTTATAATATCAAATGGCTAATTCTTCAAATTCTATCTCATTCCATTTTTCTCAAAGTCCATCGTGGAGTTCTCCCTTTCCATCTCCAGTAAGTTCATATTTTATTTATATTTCAATTATCTAATTGAATTTAATTTTTTTATCCTTGTCAATCTAAATAAAAATGTATCCAAATTTGCAAGATCTTGATTCATAATCAAGTTCAGATGCAAATAATATTCCACCAATTCAAAAACATTGGAATTTCTTATCAGGAGCAACATACTGCAAGCAATTGGTAGATGAAAATGGACAACCTCTTTATTTTGTCAATAGTAACATGACATCTTCCAACCATAATCCTAGGTCAGAGATGGTAATAATTAATGTTGGGTATAATGTGATTTGAACAAAATAATTGCATTGTGTTAACTAATATCATCGATGTACTAATTTTCAATATTTTTGAAATTAGGATTCTGATGATGAGCGACCTACCTATCATCTTTCGTTGCACCCCACTACAATGTCAAATCAAGAGAAGGTTGTGTTCGACAACACAGGTATTCCAACAGAGGACAAACAACTTCAGTAACCAGTCACACAACCAGATCAAAGATCATCACACTGATTTTTTGACATGGTAAAACCCCTACGGGGAAACATCCACGGCCCCAGTCAACGCGACCACTTGGAGCATTTTATTAATGCAAAATAAAAAGATTAAAAAGATGTTTTACAAGAGATTTTCTCACAATCGATCATCGGAAAATGCACCTCCATGCTCTTTAAATAGAGATCATGGACCAATCAGGTGTTAATCCACAGATTAATGGTCATTAATATCGAGGAGAATATGAACCATTGGATCCCTCTATGTCGGGAACATATTGTTATCGTTGGATTTCCTAACTAAAAATGCATACTAATGCATACTAAATAAACACACTAAGAAACACACATTTACCTAACGACACATTAAACCAAGTAGATCTTAACCAACTCCTAAGTGTTTACATATCCTAACATCCCCCCTTAAGAACAACTTGGGATAGGATTGAAGGATTTACAATAGTGACACAATAGGAGAAGGAAGGAGGCATTAGAGCCTATCCCCCCTTGATGACAACTTCCTAAACTCCTAACATAGATCAAAATTTGGAAAACTTCACTTCTGTAAGAGACTTTGTGAAAATGTCTACAACTTGATCTTATGTAGGGAAAAAAATCACTTCAATAACTTGATCATGAATGAGATTTCTGATGAAGTGCATGTATATCTCGATGTGTTTGTTGCATTGATGTTGAACTATATCTTTGGCAAGATTGATGGCACTCTTATTGTCGCACCAAAGGTTGATCGGATGTTGCTATTGGAATCCAAACTTCGAAAGGATATGTCGAAGCCACAAGGCTTCCTGACTTGCATTTATCATTGCTCGGTACTCTGATTTTGTTGAAGAAAGTGCAATAGTCTATTGTTTCTTACAGGCCCAAGTGACAGGTCCTAAACTAAGGTTGAAAACATAACCTGCAGTAGACTTTTGATCATCAGGGTCGTCAGCCCAATATGAATCATTGAAACCAACCAATAAAGGAGTCCCCCCTGAACTGTAATGTATATCAAACTGAATTGTAACATAGTGAAGTATCCTTTTAGTTGCTTTCCAATGGATTTCATGGGGTGTTTGCATATACCGAGCAACAAGACCAACAGCAAAGGAAATATCAGGACAGATATGAGTCAAGTATAAGAGGCTACCAACTAACTGATGGTACAAGGTGGCATCAACTTCAGGAGAAGTACATGTGGGAGCAATCTTGACACTAGACTGGAAGGGATAAGGGGTTGGTTTATAACCTTCCATGTGAAAGTGACAAAGAAGGTCACAAGCATACTTAGATTGGGAAAGAAAAATTCCTTCATTGGTTTGCAAAACTTGGAGGCCAAGGAAATAGTGCAAAAATCCTAAATCTATCATTTCAAATTTCTTCTTAAGGCTTGTTTACACATGGTTTAAAATTTTTGAGTCACTACCAGTAAGGATAAGGTCATCAACATAAAGGACAAGGATTATGAGATGGATTCCTACTTTCTTGGTATAGACATTAGGATCATAATGGCATCTAGAGAATCCAATGTCAATAACAAAGCTGTCAATTTTGGCATGCCCAGTTCAGGGAGCTTGCTTAAGACCATAAAGAGATTTCTTAAGGAAAAAAACAAGGCTAGAGTCATTTTGGACATAGCCAGGAGGTTGTTCCATGTATATTTATTCTTGCAAATCTCCGTGCAAGAAGGCGGATTTAATATCCATCCGATGGACCTACCATTTATATGAGGCAACAAGGGAAAGAACAAGGCGGATGGAATTATTTTTAGCTACATGGGAAAAGGTTTCATTATAGTCAATTCCTTCAACTTAGGAAAATCCTTTGGCAACTAACCAAGCCTTGTGTCTTTCAACACTTCCATCTAATGCATACATGTTGATTGTGGAGCCTAATTATCTTAATATTTTATAGGTCTTTGTTTTCGGTTGTGTTTATACCCCATAAATATTGTACACCCTGGAATACTATACACTCCTCTACGTGGGGCGGTTGTAGGGGGGGATTCCCCCCCCCTGTGGGGTCTGGGGAGCTCATCCCCCCGGCTAGGGGGTCAGGGGCCAAGCGGGCCCCCAGCGGGGCTTTGGGGGATAGCATTCCCCAATGAGGGTTCGGGGTCAAATCCCCCGAAGGAAAATTTTCCTTGTAAATGTATATTGTAGTTTCATAGTAAATATGGACCATTTATTATAAGGTCAAAGATATGAAGGTAGAAGTTATGTTAGGGTTTTTTTCCCTAGAAGGAAACCCTCTTTTATGAGGGAAATGTATTGCGGCTATGAATTATTGTGAATATTGTATTCTGAGAGAGGATGTTGTGAGAGAAAGAAGAGGAAGTTACAGCGGTTGTGTTGTAGGTTGTATCCCTTTATTTGTTAGATCATAAAAAGGAAGGACCTGGCAATTTCTCTGGTGGAAGTATCCCACACTGGGTGAACCACGTATATATGTGTCTCTATTGTATTGTGTATCTTATGCGTTTTATTTCCGTATTTGTTTTTATTTTATTGCTTTGCAATCATGTTTTTCTAACAATACTTAGTTCTATAGACCCATTTACATCTGACAAGTTTTCTTCCTTTTGGAAGAGGTACAAGATCCCAAGTATCGTTTGCCATTAAAGAACGATACTCTTCATTCATTGTTGTATCCCAATCTTGATGACCTAAAGCTTCTGCAAATGTCTCTAGATCATGAGTCTCTGAAACTTGAGCCAAAATAGAATAGGCTCGCTCGAACTATGAACATGTCTGACGTTGATCTGAAGGATCACCGACAAGATCACTAGCTTCTCACGTGTTAAACGAACCCATCTAGAAAGCAGTGGAGCTAGTGCTAGTTCAGGTTCAAAGGAATCATCTGGAGTAAGGTGAGTAGGCAGAGGTGGATTTTCATCCTCACTGTCATCATCTAAAGAAGCAACCAGAAGAGGAACAAAAGAAGGTACAAATGTTGAAGATGGCTTGCAGGTAGAAAAAGGCACAATCACCGAATTAGGCTCGCAGGCCAAGAGATTTTCATCAAATTTAGCATCTCTTCTAATAATAATTTCATTACAATGTGGTTGAAAAAGTATATAACCTTTGACATCTTCAGAATAACTAAAAAATATACACTTCTCACTTTTAGGCTGCAATGCTTTCCTTTTATCATGACAAATGTGAGCCCATGCTATATTGCCAAATACACGGAAGTGACTTACATTTAGTTTAATTTTAGTCCAAGCTTCTTTCGATGTTATATTTTTAAGAGCCTTTGTGGGAGTGTGATTTACTATGTAATTTGCACATTTTATGGCTTCCTTCCAACACTTTAGACTTAATCCCTTAGATTGGATCATACAATTAGCCATTTATTTTAATGTACGATTATTTCTCTCAAAAACACTATTTTGTTGTGGTGTATATGGAATAGTGTGTCGCATTTGGATGCCCTGTGTAGTGCAGTAACTTGTAAAATTATTGTTCAAATATATTCCTCCATTATTTGTTCTTAACCTTTGAATTTGATGTCCAGATTACTTTTCTACAAGGGCCTCGTAGGCCAAAAACTTGTCAAAAACTTCGCTCTTAAGTTTTAAGAAGTAAACCCAAGTACGTCTAGAAAAGTCATCAATGAAAGTTAAGAAATACTTGCACCCAGAAAAAGAAGGAGAAGAAAGTGGACCACACAAGTCACTGTGAACAAGTTGCAAAGGGCCCGAGGCGTGCCAAGAGGCATGTTTGTCAAAATTGTCCCAATGATGTTTGTCAAGAACAAAACTAGCACAAACACCATCTCTACATGAAACAAGAGGAAGACCAGTCACCATCTGTTGATTACATAATTTCTGCAATGAGTGATAGTTTATATGATCAAACCGCTCATGCCAAAGTTTGCTCAAGTCATCTCTATGAGCAAAAAAAATTGACGGAAAATATGATGACCCAAAGTTGTCAAACTTGTCCAACCTGGTAATATCATCAACAATTCTAGTTGCAAGAACATGCTTAGGATCTTTTAGATCTATTATTACAACTTGGTGAGGTGAAAAATCTACTGTTTTACCTTCACCTGAATGAGTGATTTGATATACTGATAGAAGGTTACAAGAAAGACTTGGAACACATAATACATCNATCATTGAAATGACCATTATCTACTTGAACTATTCCAGATCCTACAACACTAAGAGATCTATCATCACCAACAAATATTATCTTTGTGTTACATTCATTTAGAGCAAAAAATATGTCTTTATCCTTATCCATATGATAAGATTCTCTAGAATCAATAAGCCAATCATCAAAAGAAGAAGTTGAAGTTGCATTAAAGGAGAAACCAAAAGTAGAAAGTGCATGTCCATGAGAAGAATAAGAAGAAGTAGTAGTAGAATCAATATTGATGTTGTGTTTCTTCATCGTTTCTTCTGAAGCTTCCATTTTCTTGAAACATTTGGACTAATCATGATCATATTTATCACAAAAGTTCCAATGTCTATCAGTCTTCTTGTTTTTAGATTTTGCTCCTTTGTTGCAATTAGGAGTTGAAGTTGTCTGAGTGGGTTTGGGACGTTTATGTTGCTTGTTGTTGTGGTGAGGATGTTTCTTCTTGGGATTCTTGGGTTTATCTTTTTGTTGGGCGACTAAGGCTTTGTTGGAGGTACCTGCAGTGCTGATCACTCCAAGTCATACAAGCTTATCTTTCTCTCTAATAAAAGCATCAAAAAAGGACTCAAGAGTGGGTTTTTGATAAGCTTTCCCTAGATCCTCTCTCATGGCATAAAAGGTAGATACAAAGACAGAATATGCACTACCTAGCTTAGAAAGAATAATATAGATGCAACACTCTTCCTCCATCTTTATCTCACATTCTTCACATAAAATTCTGAGTGTTTTAAACTTAGACAGATAGTCTTCAATGAAAGAAAAATCATTTGGACTTAAAGTCAGTATTTTATTTTCTAACTGATGTGCTTGAATAATATTGTGTTTACCAAACATAGATTCAATCTTTTCCTAAGATTCATTGGGGTCATCAATTTCTTTAAGGTGGAACCTTAAATCAAGAGAGATGGACATTCTGATCTGTCCATGTGCTTCGTCACTCATATTAGCACATTTGAATTTCTTATCAGCATCAATGGGTTCTTTTTCCTTTCCCAAGGTAATCTGGTACAAGCCTTTACTTCTTAATAAATCCTCCATATGGGATTTCCATTAGAAGTAGTTGGTGCTGGTAAGAAAAATATTACTAGAAAATTCCATATTAAATATGTATATAATATGGTTTTAAAAACTGAAACTGATGATCTAGATGGAAATATCTCAAAAAATTAGGCTATTTAAAAAAAAAACGGCAATGAAAATGGACTTCGAATGTTAAAGTTATGCCATTTTAAAAAAAAGGCATAAATGGTAACCAAAGGACCACGTGGTGGTGTAAGTTGCTTTATGAAGTGACCCTCTTTTATAAAAAGAAGTGGGGATCACTTTTACATTGAAGTTACTTTATAAAATAAAGTTGCATGCAAAATAAATAACTCTAAAATAAAATATTAAAGATACTTATAGTGATTCACTTTTATACTTGAAGTGAAACACACTTACAACAGAGCATGAACTTTTTCAAAAAAAGTAACAAAAAGAGAGACTTGAACTCAAGACCTCTTACTTAATAAGGAAAATTTTAACCAAGTGGGCTAGAAAAACATATTGGATTGTTTAGCAGGAGGATTGGGGGTGTTGGTGTTGTTGTTGGTGTTGTTGTTGTTGTTGAAGATGGCCTTGGAGAGCATGCTCATAAAAAACTCTTTTCTTCTCAATGACAACAAGGGTTAGATCTCGGTTAGCTTACCCGGAAAATGCACCTTTTCCTGTTTTTTTTTTATTTTCCGAGATCACACAGGCCATGGGAAAAAGAGTATACACATATATAAAAGAGTAGAAACCTAGAAACAAACAATATAAAACCAAAATAATACTCTACAAAAATTTAGAAAGGGTGTATTCAAGCTTTATAACTCTGGATCTAGCTGAAATAGTCGTATCTTAGGAAAAAGGAAACCTTTTAGAGTGAAATGAAAAGTGTTCCTGAATGAAATGAGAGCTTCATATGCAATGGAACAATCCTCTCAGACCAGAAATGTACTAAAATGGAAGAAAACAAAGATGAGGCAACTTGGCTTCATGATCTCGATCTACAACAGGAGTGGGTCTTCAAACAAGCTCTAATACCATGTTCGACAACACAGGTATTCCAACAGAGGATGAACACCTTTAGTAAACACTCACACAACAAGATAAAATATCAACACACTGATGTTTTGACGTGGTAAAACCTCTACAGGGAAACATCCACAGCCCCAGGCAAAGCGACCACTTGGAGCAGTTTATTAATGCAAAAGAAAAATATTACAGAGAAATTTTAAAAGAGAGTTTCTCACAATCAATCATCGGCAAATAACCCTCCATGCTCTTTAAATAGAGATCATGGAACAATCAGGTGTTAAGACATGGATCAATGGTCATTAAGATTGAGGAGAATATGAACCGTCAGATCACTTATGTCAGGAACATATCGTGACCGTCGGATTTCCGAACTACAAATGCATACTAAAGAAACACACTAAGAAACACACTTTTACCTAACGACGCATTAGACGAAGTAGATATTAACTAACTCCTAAGTGTCTAAATATCCTAACAGACTGCAATAAGAGAACAACTTGGAGAGGAAGCATACCAAGAATGATTGAATCAACCACCTTTTCAATTCCCAATACGTCCAGATTCACCAATTAGGAATGACTACAGCAATAGTAATTATTCACAAGTTGGCAATGGAGTCAATGAAATAGACTTTAGTATGGATGATTATTTACATGATACAACTGACATGGAGACAATGTTGTTGGATGCATTCCAAAACGATGAGTGAGGGGATGATGCTCATATCACTGATACCTTATTCGAAAGTCTGAACTTCCACCACCCCTCTCTTTGGACCTATCTGGTCAAATTCTACCCATTTGGTGTAATATACCAGATATAAAATGTATGCAGAACAGAAATAAAATGCTAGTAATGGAAAAATAACAACAATATAACCAAAACATTCACCACAATAACACTGAAATGATATAAGAATAACAGTAGAAATAGCACTTTGAATCTGAAAGCAATGTTCACAGGCCTCTTCGAGGGGGAAACCTCCAGTTGAGCAGAGCTCTATTACAATAATATCCAAGCTAGGGTTCTCATACCCTC
>JASDQU010307385.1:120545-131663 GCA_032191745.1 Picea mariana | reverse complement strand
ACAATAATAATAAGAATGTTCTTCGCAGTTACATTATTTCAACAAACAGTACCGAGCTAAAGAGGGGACCCAACCTACTTAGATGAGGTATTGGTCTAAGAATGTAGTAGGACGCTTAAATAATCATCACACCATTAATTGAACATGAACCAAATGAAACTTGCATTGAATGAAAATGTGCAGAGCAATACAATGTTGTATACAAGATTTATTCTCCTTCTCTTTATCATCCCCGTCTCATAGAGAGCGGGGGTATTTATACAAAATGGCTTCTTCCTAAATTAAATGGATAGCCACGAGAATTGGTTTGTCTCATCTCATTACATTGTTTCCTCCAAAAGATGGAAAAAATATGGTGTGTGTTGACTAAATCGGTTGTGACAAGTGGTGGTTGAGTTGTCTTATTCCCTTCTAGAGCTTGTTTTCTCTTGTCATGTTTATGTGTGGTTGTTTAGTTGAATGGTCGATCCCTGGTGACATTTTTTCATATGACTACTAAGTTTTTACTGCAGACATGGAGTTACAACACCTAACTCAGAGTTGTAGCAATGGTCCTGTAGTGAGATTTGCAGCACTGGGAGTTGGAATAACAGCCAAAGTCACAGAACTAGGAGTTACAGCAACGACCAGAGTTGTAGAAACTACACTTGAATAGGGATTGAAGCTCTCGTGTTGGGAAGGTACCTATGCAACTTTTCTTTTGTAAAGAATTGTTAGCACAAAAGGTGATAATCTCCCGAAAATGCATATGAATAAGTATTGAAATTGCATGTTGAGTTAGTGATTATACCTTGACCAAAAATGCATCATTGTGGATGAAAAGTTTATTAATATGGAAATAGTAATGGGAAAAGGGTTTACAAAAAGTATTGGACCAGTGCTACAAATATTTCAATTTGAGAACTCGACATCTCCCCCTAGCTGAAATCATTGCATGTACTCATGCAACCAAACAATCACTTTGAGTCTGAGCGGGTGGCACTCCCTTGGAGGTGGTTCATTTCATCATGTGTGTGCCCTTCTTCAGGAGTAGTAGCTTCTTCCTCATCTTGATATCCTTCCAAAATTGCAACAAGGCCTTCACCTAAAGTTGCCCCTATTGGTTCTTGTGTAACAGCATGGCCCTTCTCTTATTGGTAGTCTTGTATGATTGTAGCAAGGCCTTCTCCTAAATTTTCCCTTGTTGGTTCGTGTGTAACAGTAGGGTCCTTTTCTTGTGCTAGCATTGTTTCTCTGTCATGTGATTCCCCTATTGGTTTTGGTGTACCAATAGAGTGATTGGCCTATGTTGGTTCTTGTGTGACAATGGGAAATTTGGCCTATGTTGGTTCTTGTGTGACAATGGGGAATTTGGCCTATGTTGGTTCTTGTGTGACAGCGGGGCAATGGGCTTCTACTAGTTCTTATGTAATAGTAGGGAAATCAGCTTCTGTGGTAATGGGATGGGTGTTCTTTGTTGGCTCAGCAGGGTGACTAGCTTCTGTTGGTTCAACAGGGAGAGTCTCCTTTGTTGGGTTAATAGGATGACTACCCTCTGTGAAAACAAGGTGGATGTCTTCTATTTATTCAATAGGGAGAGTGTCATATGTTGTTTCGAGTGTCTACTACTGGTGCAGTGGGGTGACTTTCATCCGTTGGTTCTGCAACAATGGGTTTTTCTACCTAGGTAGGGTAATCTAACATATCCAACTACTTATGCTTTCTAATATCATCCCCTAACAACTTTAGGGACGTCTGAAGCTTATTGTTCTTCTTCCCAAGCACCCATTTTGTTCTTAAAAATGATTAATACAAGGGCACAAGAAAAGGTGTACTTACTCTTTTCGCTTCTGTAATTTTGGTTGGCTCTAGGGAAACAATGGCCTCATTTGCTTCTAGAGTTGCATCTTCTTCATCGTCGATGTAGACATCCATAATTATAGTAATACCCTCTCCTAGGGTTTACCTTGTTGGTTCTTGAGTATCAACAAGGATTTCTTCCTTTTATTTCTTCATCAGTTCTAGGCACGACAAAGTCTTTTCCATCCCCCATCATGTCTTATGTTGTAACAGTGTCTTCGTCCTGTTCCTCCCATGTTGGTTCTTGTGTAATAGCAAGGGTTTTCCTTTTCCTGGTGGTAGCATTATTTCTTTTCCTTTTATTCTTTTGGTTCACCATATATGTTTCCCTCTTTCTTATCCTCAACAGTCTTTTGGTCGCAGTTTTTCCCCTGTGACCTCTATGTCATTGTCATAGCCACCTTGATCTTGTTGAGGAATATCAATAGAACCATTGAGGGTTTCTTTTTCAGTGGCTGCAGTTCTAAGAGTTGCAGCTTTTTCATCCTCCAGAATTGTAGTAGTTATAGAATCCAGAGCTACAACAACCATGGCCTATAGAGTTGCAACGGCCTCAGCTTCTAGAGTTGCAGCATGGTTGTCTCATGGAGGATTTGTAGCAGCTACATCTCTTTTGGGTGGGGTTACGATAATGGTTGGTGCTCTCTCCACCTCATTCGATGTCTTTCCCTCCCTATGCAATGCACATTCGACCAAAATTTTGATTAGCCTGTGGTGTGAGAGGACTTCCCTAGGGAGAATGACTTTATGTGCATGTTTGGTCATGGTTTGCAGTGTCCTCCAAAGGAAAAATGGCATGTTGAGAAGCCTTCAATGTCACAAGTGGTCCAATAAAAATATATGATGTAGGTATATGACCACATAGAGGCCCTTGCAGGTGATGTATCGATGCATGATAATGTAAACATCTTTCCATGGGATCAGTAATGAAGTCTTATCAAACCTTATTCCCTTCTTGACCAAAGATTCTTCTGGTTCGAGGAACTGCTCGAGAATTTCATGCTTGGGCCTCCAACAGTAATACTATCACTTTTGTTATCACATCCTTTGTCACATGCATTTTTGTTCCTTCCACTTCAGTTTGAATTTCCCTGAAATTGATGGTAAATTTAAGCGTCAAATTATCGTCATACACTCATAGCATGTTTAGGTATTCCATCCAACCTCCTTGCTGGAAAATTTCCCTAATATTCTTGTATGCCTCCAACAAAAGTGTCTTTGTGGGTTCCCTATGGTTCAGTGAGCCTCTAATTTTCCTTCTCGGAACTCAAGCGAATGTGGATACAACTTGAAATGAACGGTTCAAAGGGTCATGAGTTCGAAGTATGGATGGGAATGGCGGTAGGACGGGGTAATAATTTCATAGTTTTGGTGATTATGAGTGTGTGATGATGTTTTAGTGATGTGATTAGGTGGTAATTATGTCAATCAATGCCTATTTGTTATACAAGTTTGGGAGATGTACCTTCTAACTTACCATGTGTGGTCATGATTGCTCATACCTTCATGTTGGCATATCAGCTTCATGGAATAGATAGGATCCTCATCAGCATCAAAATTTGTAGGAGTGATCAGAGTGGAAGCAATATTTCTTTTGAGTTGTAGCAGCATCTTGAGTTGCAGGCTGTAGTAATGAAAATAAGGTTAAAAGCTACAACATCATGCAGAGCTGCAATAGTGTTCGGACTTGTAGCCATTTTGCAAAGTTGCATAAATGGTGTGTGGAGTTGCAACAAGGCGTAGAGTTCCATCAATAGTGTAAATAGTTGTGGAAATATTCTGGAGTTGCGGCAATGTGCAGAATTGTAACAATGCTCTAGTAGTAGCAACGTGTTGGAGAGGACTACGAATTGACATGGTATCTTAGCTGGAGTTGCAGCAACAAGAGTTGCAGAAATAAGAGTTGTATCAATAGGAGTCGCAACAATAGGATTCACAAAACCCGGAGTTGCACGAACAACATTCTTCTCCCCTGCATATCCTGAAAAAGACTTTATTAAAAACTTGATCAGAAGGATCCTGACATAACCATCACGAAACCGTGAAGTGCGATTTTTTTTAAGCATGGCATGCATCAACATGGCTGATTTTTAAAAAACATTCCCCCAAGAATTCCTCTATGGGTTTTCATACATGGGATATTTTATTTTTTTTTAACATGAATGAATCATTCAATAGGGGTTCCCCCCTTTTTAACAATCTCCATATCATTTTCAGGACATCCACTAGTGATCCTCTTCAAAAAGGATTCCTTGGATAGGGTTATATGATATAATCGAAGCTTGTGTCCATTTTCCATCAAAGGATTTTTCTCATCATCAATGGTGCAAAGTTTGATGACTCCATTGTCATTTACAGTTCAATATCATAAGGCCCAAGCCATCAAGTGCGAAACTTCCCTCTAAAATCCTTGAACCTAGAGTCAAATAACAAGGCCCATTCTCCAACTTTGAATTTCTTCTTCTTAATGAAATTTTCATGCCACCAAGCTCTTTGATTTTGTATTATTGTTGTTTGGTGAAAGGAAGTCTAGAAAAGTTTGTCTAATTCATTGATTTGGAGGAGGCTCTACTTCTGAGCTTTAGTTAAGTCCATTCCAAGTTGTACTGCAGTTCTAAGTTTCTGGATCTATGTTTCAATTTGCAGCGATACTCTTTTTCCATACACCAATTCACATGGGGTGCATCCATTAGTAGTCCTACATGTTGTCTAGTAGGCCCATAGAGCTTTAGGTAGTCTGTCAGCCCAATATTTGAGGTGTAGTCTAACAGTCTTGGTAATGATGGCCTCAAGAATTTTGTTTCTCCCTTCCACTTGTCCATTGACCTGTGGGTGATATGGTGCGGTAAGCCTATGTTTGATCGTGTATCTGTCCATCAAGTCTCTAATGAGTCTTGAAGTGAATTGAGTTCCTCCATCAGTAACTATTTCCCAATGTATCCTGAATTTGGTGAAGATTTTGTCATGAAGAAATCCTACTATTGTTTGTTTTGTTGCAGCTAGGAGTGCTTTGGCTTCCATCCATTTTGTGACATAATTTGTGCATAATAGGATGTAGGAATTATGGTGGAAAGGAGAATTCATTGGAAAAAATCAAGGGACTGTTTATCAAATGGTTCTAATACCAATTGTGGCTGCAATGAAGTCTTGTCTAATTGCATCGATCTTCCCATGCCCTGGAAACTATCACACCTTCTTACATATTCCTCTGCATCCTTGAAGATAGTGGGACAATAATACCCTTGATGAAGTACCATCTACCCAGTCCTTTTGTCTACAAAGTGGCCTCCACATGGACCATCCTGGAAAGATTTCAAGATCTTGTAGATCTCGTCTTCTTTCATGAATCTCTTGATAATGAGATCCAAACTGATGTAGAAGAGACAATCATCGATCCATGAGAATCTCCAACTTTGTTTAATAACATTATGTCGCTTCTTTGGAGATAAATGATGTGGAAGTCTACCTGCAGTCAAGTAATTAGCAATATCTGCAAACCAAGGAGAGTTAGTAGAAACCACAAATAGGTGCTCATCGGGAAAACAATCTTCTATAGGTGGCTCATTCCCGTTAGATGTAATTCTTGAAACAAAATCATCCACTTCATTATCATTTCCTATTTTATTCAAGATGATTATATCATATTCATGTAGTAACAATAACCACCTAGTTACCTTGCCATTAGTGATAGGTTTGTTCATTACCTATTTTATGGCATCATGATCAGTATGAAATATTATTGGATATCATGTGATGTAATGCTGAAATTTATTAATTCCATTTATTATCGCAAGAAACTCTTTCTCTGTTACCATATAATTTAGTTATGTGGGAGAGAGATTTTCGATGGCATAGTAAATTGTGTATGGATCATTTCCTTCTAATTGTCCTAGAACGGCTCCAATGGAGGTGTTGGATGCATCTGTAGAAATATGAAATGGCAGGGACCAATCAAGCCCCCTTAAAATAGGATCCTCATATACCTTAGTTTTCAGTTATTTGAGTGCATGCTAACAGTTTTATGTCCACAAAAAATCAAAATCTTTGTTAAAAAAAGCAAATAATGGATGAGCAATTCATGAAAAAAAATCAATAAAGCAACGGTAGTAACCAGCATATCCTAAGAAAATTTGTACCTCTTTTTGTAAATGTGGAGTCATAAAGTTTAATATTACCTTGATTTTCGCTAGATCCACTTAGATACCTTTAGTTGAGATGCAATTCCCTAATACGATGCCATCAATCAACATCATTGCACATTTTTCATTGTTGAGCGCAACGTTCAATTCTTTACACCTTATTAATGTTTTCTCTAAATTTGTCAATGCCTCATCAAATTCACTACCATATGTCGTAAATTCATCCATATATATTTCCACACAATCATGATTTAAATCAAAGAATATATCGATTACAGCTCTTTGAAAGGTGGAAGGGGAATTACATAACTTGAATGGTATAACACGATAGGAAAGTGTCTCTCGTGGAAAGGTAATCATTGTTTTGTCTTGATCCTCAGGCATGATATCGATCTGGTTATACCTATTGAATCCATCGAAGAAAGAAAAGTTTTTCTTCCTTGCTAATGTATACATGACCTGGCCAATTAATGGAAGTGGGAAATCATCCTTGTGTGTTTCTTTGTTGAGTACTTGATAGTCCACACAAATCCTCCATTTACCATTTTTCTTTGGTAGCATGATGAGAGGTGAGACCCATTGGTTATCAGAAATTGGATAGATTAAGTTAATTGTGAGCAATTTATGTAGCTCTTCCTTATTGTGTCCTTCAGTACTGGATTCATTCGGCAGTGGTGCTAGCGGATGGTTCTAGATCCTTCTTTAATGTATATATGGTGTGTGCATAATTCAAGATGGATTCCATTCATGTCAGAGTAATCCCAAGTGAAGGAATCATTTTTATTTTGTAGCACTTCAACCAATCACTCTTTTTGTTGTTCAGTCAGTCCTTGATTGATGTTCAAGGTTTTCCGAAGGCTGATTTCTATAGTTTCGGTAGTGGAACCTTAATATTTTTTAGGTGAGGACTTGCGTTCTATATGTGAGATGCTTGTTGAGGCAAGACAAGCCTATGTTTTTGGATGCATAACATGATCAATAACATGTGGGTTGGCTGAGGAAGGAAAAGAGGCTATGAAATCATTGATTTCATCATCCTTTATTTTCTCTTTGATGGCTAGGTATTGATCTATAGAGAGGACTTGTTGAGATTCTCCTTCTTCATCATTGTCTTCTTCGTCAGCTTAGAGTGGTGTTTCAAAATCTATGTTGGGTTTTGTGGGAGGATACAAGGTTAATTGATTTGTAGAGGTCACATGGGAAATGGTCATGTTACCTAACCTACAATCGATGTAAGCATCAGCAGTGGCCATCCAAGGCCTTCCTAGGATTAAAGGATAACCCCTTAGAGAGGTTTTGGGTTGTAGGATCATAAATTCAGTGGGATATTCCCATGAATCTACTAGGATCACTACATATTCTAATATGCCCTCTGGTTTGATGGTTAGTATGTCATCAAGTTCAAGTATGGTTGGGGTTTCCGTAAGGTCAATGAGTCTTAAGGTTTCCATGGTCTCATGCATCATAACATTGATGGTAGCACCAAGGTCAATTAATGTGTTGTTAATAGGTGTATTATTAATCTGCACATTAACTATCAGGCTACCAGGGTCAGATTATTTGGTCGTGAGAACTCCCCCCATCATTAAGTCAGATAGTTTACCCATAACATGGATAGTTTGGGAATCCTTCCTTTTTCTACTGGGTTTTCTTAAACAAAGTTCCCATGATGCTTACAAGTATATAGGTACATCATTGATGGCTTGGATGTAACATCTTGTTTTCCTAATGAATATAATTATGCTAAGACTTCATATAATGTAATTATGAAGCATGTAATTATTTTTTGATTAAAGACATCAGACAGTTGACTGAGAAGGAAAAACCTTGAGTGCTAGCCCTGATATCATAGGTGGGAAATTGTTGAAGTGAGTTGATGAGGTGGAGATGAGGTGTTTCAATGAAGAAAATAGAAAGTTTGATTAGCAAGCTTGCATACACTTAAAAGACATAAATACACACCTTCTAGCGTACTTGAACCCACATGGATCCACGTGACTATTTATGGTGAGAAGGAATAGTGGTTGAAACAGTTATAAATGTTGACAACCTGATCTCTTGAAGAGGAAAGGGTCAACTTAAAACTTGATAGAGGTACATCCCTTGGATTTCCCCTTCAAAATATGGATCCCTGACTACAGATTGCATCTAACAGAAGCCATGAGAATCCTAAGGATTGGGTGGAAGAAGAGGCTAAGGTGAAAAACATCACCAAGTGCGTACATAAGAGTGTGCACAAGGAGAGACACATAGATACATAGAGAGGAGTAAGAGAGTGGTAGATAGACAATACACAGAGAAAAGGATAATAGCTCACAACAGTAATTGGAAAGAAATGAACTGAGTCGACCCAAAGAGAATAATTTCGAAGAGAATAATTGAGCAGCAGACTAACAGATGAATAGTGCGATGAAAAGAGGTGTTCATTTGCACAGATATGAGAAATAGAAGAGATTGGAAAGTTGTTCTTCCAGAAAATAGAAATCTTGTCCAAAATATTTTGATCACCCTGGAACAGAGAAGACCCGGATCCAAACTGGAGCAAAAGAGGACTACATCTTGGTACCTGCTGGAAAGAAATTGACACTGGTAAGGGAGCTCACTGGGGGACTATATAGTATAGAAGGGACTCCTTGTGCAAAGGAAATCTAGTTCAGAAGGTACCTGATAAACATGTGAAAGTCTTGAGCTCAATGGGAAGAGGGAAACTTATGTAGTTCTCAATGGAGTAAGGAGAGTAACCATCCTGGATCATTTTAAGCTTGAGAACCTATTGAATCATTCCCCTTATGATATCATGGCTTGGAATGGGGGTGGCATGTTGTAGGAAAGGTACTTTGCAATATAGCATAAGGTTTGGAGGAAAGGCATCCTCTCTCAGTCAATTTGTTGTTGAATTTCACTGAATAGATAAGTGCGTTTAATTCAATGTGTTTGATGCAAATCTGGTATTTCATGGTTTAAATAGAAAATATGAATGTATGTAAGGAATGGCTAACTTCCTGAGTAAAATGGAGTAATTATGTTTGCTTCCATTGGCTAACTTGTTATACTTATGAAACCATGAGAATTGTTTGAGGGTGTGGTGTATCCCTATGAGAGTTGCAAGGATTTTAATGGAAAGATTGCAAGATATGAAGAAAAATTTCATCCTACAACTGACAAAGGAGATGTCTTAGTGATTGGGGAGGGTCTCTGTGTAGATTTTGAGAGCCTCAATTGTGTGGAACCACTTACTTGTGAAATGAAAGTTTACAATATATGGACAAAACCTTCATTTGGATAGTGATAGGAGTACCCTGGTGTTGGGGAAGCCCTATGTAGGTTGAGGAATATTAATATCTGAAAGGTTCACCTATCTTAGATGGAAAGTTTGCATTAATGAAAATTCTTCATCCAAATTCATAAAGGAATTCCTTAAGAAGTTTAAACATGGATCCCCGAACTCTTGAAGGTCTCGTATAACCTTGGAAAATATTAGAGGAGGAACCTTGAACTGGTTAAGTTCTTATTTGGACTAACACTATGAAGAAAACTCGTGTTTTTAGCCAAAAGGATTCACAGTCGTCGAATCGGTTTAGATGGAAGATCTAGAGGACTTGGTCATCGGAATGGACTAGCACAAGGTTTTGTTGAGAATCTGACTGGGAGAGCTCTGAATCAACGAAATTCATTGATCCATCGGAGAGTGTATCAATGTGTTTGGGACTGTCGATATGAGTCATGAGTTCTTTGGAGTGAACGTTGTCAGAGGCCTGGATGGAAGGTTACAGAGGGGGTTTGATGAATTAGGAGTCTAGGAGCCATTGATTCAATGGGAGATTCTCAATGGGATCTCATTCGTTGGATCTTTTGTGAATCTCTCTGAGGACGAGGGTTCAAAAACCTTATTTGGCAAATAATTGTAAACCTCGAAGTGCACATGATCTGTCAGATGAGATGAACGTGGAACGTTCAATCTGTTAGAGTGTGTGTGATCATAGTAAGTTGGTAGGAGTGGTCTATAACACCCGATTGTAGATGCCTCGAGGGGGAGGAACTCCAATAAAGGAGGAGAATCATTGATTGGTGAATGGGCGAGATTTAATTTCAGTCTTAAATTGCATGGGTCCTCTTTGTTAGCAAGCAGAGTGGGTGTTTGAGTGGAAAGTAACCGTCGAGACAGTAGAGGTGTGAATGAAATCATAGCCATTGAATCTTTAGTTAGAGGACTATTGGATCCCATAGGATGATCTGTCAAACTGATGTTTTTGGAGAGGATGTCATCCCTAGCGATTGACAATTCCAACAGGAATAAGTCTAAATCTCCATATATCATTGATATGATGATGAGGAACAATCGTGACCATCTGATTGGGGGTGTTAGGAACCTAGTATCCTTAGAAAAATCTGGGAAGGAGCTCTTATGAGGATTAGTCAAAGTTGATTTAGTATAAATTGTGATAAGAGAAGTCTTCATACAAGTGACCGATGAATCTCATAGCATATCTTGAGAAAAGAAAGGAAATATGAACATCCCACCAGCCTAAGTGTTGATTAGGGGTTCAGTGAGTTATAGAGTGGTATCATAGAAGATTTCAAACTCTAGGCATGTATGGGTCACCAAGGTCACTTAATATTGTTTAAGAATACTTGTTATTTTCCAAGAATGCATGTTATGATGTTGATTTATGTAACAACTAACATTTTTTTGTTGTTTCAGCACATAGGACAGTGGAAGTGAATGGTGCAACATAGCATGGAGGACACATCACACTTCTGAGATGAAGAATCTTATGGTCGGGGGGCTAGAGAAACCCCTCCATATTTTGTAGCTATTGTCATAATTCTAAAGGCATAAAATGAGAGGATCATGAGGTCTCAAGTTGAGCAAGAAGAACTAAATTCAATGCTAATACAAAGCTTGTATAAGATCTAGAAGCATCAGCATCAAGGTCCTAGCAATGCAGAGCTGCAGCAGTCAAAGAAGTTGAGAACTCCTTCAAATTCCCAAAAGTTGTTGATACTGAGAGGGGGGTGAATCAGTATCAAGTACAATTTAAAAAAAAATTTCAACTTATACTTAAACCATTCAATTATATCCAATGAGCAATGAACAATAGTATAAGAGTTACACCAATACACCACAATACACCATGCA
>JASDQU010307385.1:96908-120445 GCA_032191745.1 Picea mariana | reverse complement strand
AGTAAGCAGATCTGCAATGCAATTTTATTTCCCTGGCTTATAATGAATATCAAAGTCAAAACCGTAGAGACATAAACTCCATCTCAGGATCCTGTTATTTCATTGTTCCAAGAGACGTTGATTAGTTAACATACCTTTCATATGTTTTAAATCAGTTCTTACAATAAAATGAACAGGCTTTAAGAATAGTCTAAATTTATTTATCCCAATTTTAATAACAAGAATTTCTTTATGAGACGAGGGATATTTAGACTCTGTGTCTGAGAAAAATCCAGATGTGTATATGAAAACTTCTTCTATCTTTGGGTCATTCTTTTGCAATAGAACTGTTGCCCATGTTTCATTTGATGCATCGGTTTCAAGTATCAATTGCAATGTAACATCTGGGAGGTGTAGTCTTGGAAAATCTTGGATTTTATGATTTATAATTTGCACAGCTACAGTCATCTTCTTATTCCATGGTAAAGTCTCTTTTAACCTTTTCTGTAGAATCCTTACATCCTTAGCTTGATTCTCGTAGAACTGGCGGATGTAATTGAGACAACCAAGAAATATTTGTAGTTGTTTCTACTCCAGAATTTCATCAGGAAACTCTAAGAGTTTCTTCAGAACATGATCTTGAAGTTCAACAGATCCTCTTGATAGGATCAAACCCAGATATTCAATTTTTGTCTTTGCCCAGCATAGTTTTGATTTACTCAAAACTAGACCATGTTTGAACAGGAGATCAAATATGGCTTTAAGATGCGAATGGTGTGACCTGGCATCTAAAGAACAAACAAGCAAATCATCAATGTATACAATAACAAAAAGTAATTGCTTAAATATATCATCCATCCTTTTATGAAATTTCGATGGGGCGTTTTTTAATCCGAATGGCATGACTCTCCACTAGTATTGTTCATGAGGCACAACAAATGTTGTTTTGTACCTATCTTGAGGAATAATACCAATTTGCCAAAATCTTCTCTTGAGATCGAAGTTGTTGAATATATTGCATTTGCCAATCTTAGCAAACAATAGTTCTTTTGATGGAAGAGGAAATCTGATAGGGAGTAGAGCTTGGTTAGGAGCTCTGTAATTTATTACCATTCTGGGTTTTCCTCTTTTCTTCTCACTATGTTTGTTGACATAAAATGTTGGACATGCCCAAGGGCTCCTACTAGGTTCTATCAACTTTCTTTGCAATAATTCTTTGATCTCATTCAGACAATACTCTGCTTCTTTTGGAGACATATGATTTGCAGAGGCTTTTTGTGGCTTTGTTGCATAGCCTTCTTTGTAGGGAAAACTTACAAATTATTGCTCTCTAGTCCAAATGGTGTCAGGATAATCAGAAGTACATTCTTTTTCTATTGTGTCTTTAATATCTTTAATTATCTCAAGACCATGTTTTTCAGCATTGTTGACAATATTTTGTATTCGAACCAATTTTTCTGCAGACTTCTCAACTTGTGGGAGAGGTTTAGTGTTACCAATCCTGGTGTCATAGGATGAATTACTTGGAATGGATATTGTTTTACCTAAAATAGTGAACTATACACAATTGCTACCTATAGTGAAAGGCAGGCATCTATTTACAAAATCTTGACCCAAAAGAATATATGCACCTGTGTCAAAGCAATAGAGATTTATTGGTACTTTGGCTACTTGAACTATAATGGGAAAATCTGGGGCAAAAGACTGTATTTTTATCTCAGTCTTGTTTACTGCTCTAAAATCAATATTTATGGGCTACCAATAGTACGAGGGAATTGCACCATACTTTGCACAAGAATTCATTGCTCCAGTGTCTAGCTGAGCATCAAAAGTATAGGTCATATATCCTGATACTTTAATGTCTATGGATATGACCAGTCTATCTTCAAATCCATTTATCTATTTAAATGTACTGGCCTCAGCAGATTGGTCAAGAGTGTCATTATCTTAATCAAACATTTCTCTTTCTCTTTGTGCATCCTTTTGTGTTCTAAGAAAGTTTAATTCTTCTTTTTCCAATTTCAAAGCTTTCCATATTTCCTTAACTAATGCTTCTCTTCCTTTGATTGATTCTTCTAGATCTTGGATGGTCTTTTCTAGTGAATCATTTGTATACTCTTCAACTTCTTCTATCTCTTCCAGATGCTTTTTTGTTTTTTTGAAATCAAATCTTTTCCTATAGCTTGTATGTCTTGAGGTTGTAGGATGAGATCTATTAAAAGCTGAATCTGTAGGAGTATAATGTTGTATATTCACCATGCTTGGTTGCTGGTGTTTTGCAAGTTGAGAGTTGATAGAGGATAGTTGAGCATTCAACCTTTTAGAAATCTGAAATTGATCGAGGGTCAATTGACACAGTTTATTTTGGATTACCGATTGACGGTGTCTCAATGAGGGAATATCATCTTCAGGGGAAAACATTTTGATATCCAAAAAATTTAATAATTCTAAAACTATAGAGATTTCAGAATTATCAGAATCATAATTGAAATCGTGGGGAGAATCTGAATCATCTTCAGTTAGTGATAAATATTCACCATCTGAACGGTTAGAAACAAGTTCCCATTCTGCTAGATCATATCCTATTTGGAAGAAGTCCATTATCTTGTGTTGGAACCTTGATTTCTTCCGCAGAGGACATTGTGAAGCCCAGTGGCCAGGATTTTTGCAGATAAAACATGTTGTTTTTGCAGCTTGTGTAGGGCTATGCCGGAGTTTGAAAAAGGCTTTCTTTGGTCCTGGTTTGTGATTGCTAAATCTCTTAGGAAACCTTTTCTTGAAAGGCTTATTTTTTTCATTTGCATTTGAAACAACCACAATCTGTTTTACAGGATTCTTTCTTCGCCTGCTTTGGTTTGCAACCAAAGTGATATGTTTCTATGAACACATCGTAGATGCTGGAGTCAAACCCTAATTGTTTCTTAACTGATTTATTTGTTTGTCTTCTCAGACATGCTTTCTGTAGGGTTGTGACTATATGTTCATGTAAACCTGCTAGAGAGTTCTTCTAAATCAATATTCAGTGTTTCGAGACATTCTCTAACAAGACCTGGAATCTTTCCAGGCATAGCAGAAAGGTATTTTCTTAAGTAGGCTACATTGTCTAGATCTGAAGCTCTATACAAAAGGTCTTGCATGGTGCACAAGAATTCAGGAAACTGGTTTATATGACATAACTTTTGAGTCATAAACATATTTTCATAATGTGCAGAGTCTATATGTTGGCTGCCATAGAATTCATGTACAATAGCTTTGATAAGCTCATCAATAGGATGATCATGATTCATTATTCTGAGCTTATCTGATTCATTGACTCTATCCCACCAGAGTCTTAGGTTTCCTATGAAGCCCCAAGTTAGCCTTAAAGCTAATTCGTTCCATGAAACACGATTTCTGAAAATCATCTTTTGTGTTTTTTCCCAAGCTTGCCATTTATGAAATATTATCATCATTTCATTTCTGGATCTACAATTGAGATTAGTCACAGGCGTTGGGTCTATATTTTCTCTACTGAAACTATCATGTTCTTGGGAATTAGTTGGGTCGAATGGAACCTTTTTGCTTGAGCCATATTTGTCATTGCACCACTTTTCCCATGCAGTTTGGAAGGGATTTCATCCTGCATCATTATCTGAAGATCTAAGTGCATTTGAACTTTCAGCCTCATCAATTCCTTTGATGAAAGGTAATGGAGAAAATGAGATATTGTTCTGAGATTTTATATCCTCTTGTAATTTGGAGGCCTGAGATTTTACTAGATTGATTTTTTCTATGGCTAGTAAAACTACCTCAGCAATTCTAGAAAGATTGGGATTTGCTAGCTCCTTAGCCAACTGTTTTAATGTAAGCTGCTTGGATTGATCGGAAGAGGAACCAAACCATTTGAATGAGGTTTGATCTTCAATCTCAGCAAAACTTATTGGAGAAGTTGGTTTTTTCTCCTTTTCAAAAGAATCTTTTAATTCTTGGACTATTGTCTGAATATTCTCATGTTTTTCTAAGATCTGTCCAAGATGATTTCCAAAGATATCTTGATTTTTCTCAATGGCATCGATTTCTGAATGCAGGCCATTGACATGTGTTTTTGTTTGCACGACATCTTGTGCAATATCATCAATATTTTGAGCTAAGAAAACAAACTGAAAATTTGAATAATTTTGCAGTCTCACTATATCAGGAGATTTTTCTGCATCTATTTTCCTGTATTGGACAAAGTCCAAATATGCTACTAAAGTATTGTTTTTGAAAGAGGGAGTGAAATTCCCTGGTCCTAAACTTCTTTGGGAAAGTGTAGAATTTTTTTCTTTATTAGCCCTTGGCAAGGTGTAGTTCATCATATTGATTCGAGGGGCTAAGATATCCATGCATTCTGAACAATTCGAATGTTATCCTACATGTTCAATCTTTGACTGGAATGTTCTAAGGGACTTTGATGCAGATGGAGAATTTGTATATGAAGAAGGTTTTATAGAAGGAGATTGGGTAGGAATACAAGCTTTACAAAATTTACACTTCTTTGAACCTTTCTGATGATATAGCAAATGATTATCTAGTTGATATTTACCAAAAGTTGGTTTATATACAGGAGCATTAGAAAAGGAAGTAGAAGAACTGGTTGAGAGGGAGGACATTTTTCTTTCTAAGTCAGGCATACGGCTGCTTTGAGATCTTCCTATTCTCAAAACTTGATTTCTGGGCATATTTTTTTGGACTATCAGTTGTTGTGCTTCAAAAGGCTGATACTTTGATTGTATTGGTTGATAATCAGCTTTCCATTCTTTAGGTACTGAGAGCTTGGAAAAACCAAGTGTGAGTGGAGTTACGTTACCTGGACCAACCACCATTCTTTCGGTGGAGGCGCGTTGGAGTAATTTGGGATTCAAGGCTCGCATAGTAGTAGTAACAAATCTCAGACATGTTGTAGTATGGAGTTGGGCAATGTTGGAAGGCTCAGCCAGATCAAAACCGAAAAATTGAATATATGCTTGAAGGAGAGTGGATATGAAGGGATCTGTCAAAGAGACTTGAAAATGAGGAAGAACAGAAGACCAAACTGGGCCATTATGCAAAGGGGCTTGAAAACCTCCAATCAGGGCATCGGAGAACTGATTATGTTGTGAGTATATAACACAATTAAGAACATAAGTATTTAACCCTGGACGAACTAAAGGGTTAATACCAAACTGGATTAAGCCAAGATGAACATACTTAAAACCATGTTCCAATCCCCAATCAATGTCTGATTGTTGGAGTAAAGGAATCTGATGCATAGTCTGTCCTAAAGATAGAGGAACATTACTAGAACAATAACGTATTAGAGTTGAGGCACGAAACTGAAACATAGGGAGATCAAAGATCTTTGAAGGTTCTATTTCTGGCATATGCCAGTTCACATCTGGCTCATATTCTTGAGCGATAACACGAGTATTATACAGTGGGTCAGAAGATGTAGAACTTAACAGACATTTATACCATTTACTAGGCTTATATTTGACATCAGAGGACAAATCATAACTAGATTGGCCTATATGTGAACTCATCTGATACTACTGCAACTTTCGGCAATATTTTATGACTTTAGGAAAGTAAACGTAATAGACGGTAAGATATGACTTACTATGGGAAAATGACAATTATAACACTCCACGCCTTCTTCGGCTTCAATGGTTATTCTTTTGTCATACAGCAACTACTGGAGACCATAGTCAAGAAATCACGTCGGATGCTATCTCCATTTACACATCTCGCAATCTGAATATTCCAAACACAAGGATCGTATACAAATGAATTCACTCAGAAGAAATCTTCTTTCATTAATCTCAGAAACATGGCTCTGATACCAATTTTACAGAGTAGGATCTTACACAAACTATTAGATATTCACAGATCATAGACATATTACAAACAAGATCAGTGTTTTTCATTCGCAAGTTCCCAAAGGCGAGCGAAGAGGATACACACTGCTCTTTTTAGACTCATACCTCAGAATCTCTCTATCTCGATGTCCCTAATGAGACCTCATGGGTCTTATTTATACTAAAACTACTAGGTTGTCAGTTGACTGAAACTAGCAACTGCCTATCATAAAGAAAAGATTCCTTTCAAGTGGATGGGGCAACTGGTGGACTCCGGTTGTTATCTCGTCCCTCTGAGGCTCGTCCATAAGGGGACCCATACCAACTTTATGGAAAGACGCGACATAAAGTAAAAATAGTAACACAAAGTGGAGTTCAGCTGGAACCCACGGAACAGACAGGACACCACTGTCGGCCCGTTAGACATGAATAGAATCTAATTATTACAAGATTGGATGGTCCATCATGCTTCCATGCTATTGATTATGTTATGTTCAGTGATAGAATCAAAGTCTGATACTTTGATTGTATTGGCTAATAATCGGCTCTCCATTCTTCGGGTAATGAGAGCTTGGCAAAACCAAGTGTGAGTGGAGTTACGTTACCTAGACCAACCACCACGCTTTCGATAGAGGCGCGTTGGAGTAATTTGGGATTCAAGGCTGGCATAGTAGTAGTAACAAATCTCAAACATGTTGTAGTATGGAGTTGGGCAATGTCAGAAGGCTTAGCCATATCAAAACTAAAAAACTGAATATATGCTTGAAGGAGAGTGGATATGAAGGGATCTGTCAAAGAGACTTGAAAACGAGGAAGAACAGAAGACCAAACTGGGCCATTATGCAAAGGGGCTTGAAAACCTCCAATCATGGCATCAGATAACTGATTATGTCTTGAGTCTATAACACAATTAAGAACAGAAGTATTTAACCCTGGACGAACTAAAGGGTTAATACCAAACTGGATTAAGCCAAGATGAACATACTTAAAACCATGTTCCAATCCCCAATCAATGTCTGATTGTTGAAGTAAAGGAATTTGATACATAATCTGTCCTAAAGACAGAGGAACATTACTGGAACAATAACGTATTAGAGTTGAGGCATGAAACTGAAACATAGGGAGATCATAGATATTATATGTGTTATACTATTATAAAGAGGTATTTTTTATTATAAAGAGGTAGTTATTATTCTTAATTTAGGTATGATTAATATAACTTTTTAAGAAATGGTTGTTATTAGGTATTATGTTTATTTATAGACAAAGTATAACACATATAATATATGTGTTATACTATAACACATATATTATATGTTTATATGATAAATGGAATGGTGTTTAGATTAATATTTTTGTGTGTGTGTTTTAACAAATAATTGTTATTATTAAGTTATATATTATATTAATATCACTTTTTAAGAAATGTTTGTCATTAGGTATTATGTTTATTTATAGACAAAGTATAACACATATAATATATGTGTTATACTATAACACATATATTATATGTGTCTTTGATGTATATGATAAATGGAATGGTGTTTACATGAATATTTTTATGTGTGTTTTTTTTAGTAAAAAATTGTTATTATTAAGATATTGGTGTTGAGATTTTATTAAATAGATCTTATAAAGGATTGGAGTGGAGACCAATTGGATAAGTAATTACATTATTGATTTGGAGAGTAGATTAAGTAGATCAATAAAATATTAGAAAGGAGACCACTTTCAAGAAATTCTCAATGTGTTTAGGTTATTCAATATGGTATCAAATCCACCATTCCTCTAAAGATTAAAAAAAATGTGAGTGTATATTGTGTGTGTCACAATTGTGATTGACTTGTTGTATGCTTCAATCTACTTAAGCGAGTATAGATTTACTTGTGGAAGTTGTAAAGGTTGAGTTGATTTGCTACCCATGAGTTGGTGTGTATCTTTATTTGTATGCTTAAGAGATCATTGAATTAAAGAGGACATGCAAAAGCTCTCAACATGTTGTTGTTGCAGTGAAAGACAAGATGGTGTTAAACATGAATCATTTTCTATGATTGAATTTGTGTTGTTGTTGTCTTTTTTTCTAGGAGATCGAGCTTCCCCAGTCCCCTCTCAACATCTAGTTTCGCGAGCAAGTGATAGGTGCATTACCATTTGAACTTATAGATCAATAGGTTTCGGTGGTTTGCCTATTGCAAAACTGCCCTTCTGGGCCCTTGGCCACAGGGATGTCCTACAGTCTACATGTCGATCGCAAAGCCCGCTATCCGGATCTTGAATACGCACCCGTTCCTGAGCAAAGGTAGCAGCATAGCTTGTTCCGACTTTATTAATTTCAAGTGAAGTGAGTTTGAGAAGCTAGAGGGTAGCTCCAACTATATTTTCTAGAAGTAATTCATGGCATTGATATTGACAAAGAGGGAAGTTCAATATTCTCAAGTTGATTTGTCTAACCCAAGACTTGTTGATCGTGTTAAAGTAGTTGTATGGTAGAAGAAGGATGTTGATACCTAAATAGCCATATCCATAAACTTGATATATGCATTGATCATTCATGTGTTAGGGGTTGTAAGATCACAAACGAGTTATGGGATAAGATGAAGTCTCTTTGAAAGCCCTCTATTGTGTCAAGGAAGATACTTTGTAATAGCATGTTGAATGCTTGTAGGATGCCAAATGGAGAAAGTGTTTCCTCATATATTTAATTAATTAAAGAGATATACAACCAACTACATGATTTTGTAGAATCTTGTTGCAAGAAAAAAGGTCCCTTTCTTTGAAGGATTTTATGTGATCTTATTGTTTGAAGAGATGTGGAAGAGGGATATTAATGAGAGGACTGTTGATGGTGTTGCATTTCTATCAATGACCAAGAGAGATCGTTAGAAGAAGCATCACAAAAATGAGGGTAAGAACTATTTTCAAGAGAGTGGTGGAAAATATTCATCCAAAAGAAGCTTAAATAAGCCTAGAGTGGTATGTTTTCACTCTCTTGAGAGAGGGAACATCATTAAATATTATGTTGAAAATAAATCTCACAAAGGGAAAAGACAAGGTCAACAACATGGTGAAGGTCAATTCCACCAAGGTAATGTTTCTCAAGATGATTTCACTAATGGGTTATGTAACTTAGTAAAGTGATTCTCGTTGTCATTTTCTCTTTCTAGTAAAACACAATGTAGGAATGTTTCTTTATTGACTATATGTTTCTAGCCTAGCTGAAAAATTTGTTGTTTTTGGTGTTGTGATTGATCAAAAAATGATTGAGGTTATTGAAGGAAAATGCATAATCATAAATTATAGAGGTCAAAGAATAAATATTATATAAAAAGGTGTGAGAGACGGTGGTATATAAATGTTAACTTCATTTTTTTGCAATCACTAATAATCAATTCATGATGACAAATTGATCATGGAGCCATCGTACAAAAGATTGATTCATCTTAATCTTGACAAACTGAACAAGTCTAAGCATATGGTAAGAAACATTCCCCATGTTGATGTAAGAAAAGGTGATACATGTGTGATGCATGTCCCATGGAAAAGCATCATCAATGTTCTTTATTATCAAATGATAAGAATCATGTTAGGAATCCTCTTGATCTTATCAACTTTGATGATTGTGGATCAATGAGTACCACTTCCATTACTAGTTTCTTGTACTTTGAAACATTTATAAACGATGTTTCCATGAAGTGTTGGATATATCTTATGAAGGATAAGAATGAATTCTTTGATATGTTCTATGAATTTAAATATTTGATTGAGAATCAAACAGGATATAGTATCAATCCTTTGAGAAGTGATAATAGAGGTAGATTCAAGTCTACTGAATTTATTATTTTTTGTAAGCAATCAAGGACAAAGCTATGTTGAAGCATGTCCCTCCATGTTGATCCATTTTCTAGTTAGCACCAATGTGATCACAAAATAGTGCACTCGATTATATGTCTTAATATTTTCTTGTAGGAACATCACCCTAATTGTTGAACCTTGCCAATTGCTTATGCTAGATAGTCTACTATTGGACCCACTAGCTAGTGTGCACCGAAGTAATAAGGATGTTGATGGTTTTATTATGGAAACATTTTCTTTCTTACTTCTCTGGTTATGATAATCTATCATGAAACTTACTATCCATTTATGCATCTTAATTTGATGTTATGGTTGTCATGATGATATATTTATGATGGTGGAATATTGTTATAATGTTGATATAATGATGGACGTGTGTAGTGTAGCCAGGGGGATAATATGGGGTACCTAGGGAGGTACCCAAGCGGAATAATAGTAGAGATTTAATATTATGCATGGAGGCCACTTTTAGTGAATAAGGCCTAGTGTGAACACATAAATGTAAGAGGGATTACTGGAAGGTTCCTCTAAAATGTTCTTAGGAGGTAGGCATTATTATATAAATCAGTGTAAACAATATGATGGGCATGCTCATGATTGTTGCATTTGGATCGTAGCTCATTAGGAGGTTTCCCCCTCGAAGAGGAAAGTGATTAGGAGTGGATCCCTTCCTTACAAGGATTGATTGTATGGTGTTTCCCTACCCTAAGGGTTTTAATATCAATAAAGTGGGATTCCTATATGGTTCTTTGGATATTTTGTGGTGATTTTGTTTTTTGGATATTTTTACTTCACAAGTGGTATCAAAGGACTTTCTTCGGCCAAGAAAAAAGGGGAAATTTTTTTATTTTTGCAAGGTTTCAAAAGACAAAGAAAAATAGGGTCGCGGATCTCAAGTCAATTCCTGTATATTTTTGTGCAAAAATTGATGAAGCTTATTGTATATCTACTTTCCTATCGAAAAAAAATGAATTTCAAAAAAAAATCATTCGAATTGGAGTTCGAGAGGCCAAGATATCGTTCATTTAAAATCATAATTTTTTCATGGTTTTTTCCACAGAAAGTTGTGTGATTTTGCATATTTATGTAGCAAATAATGCAGAATTTTCCCCAAACAATTATAGATCTGAGTGCTCTCATAAAATCATACAATTTCCAAAAAAAAAAACTCTGAATCGAAGCTCTGGAAGTGAAGATATCATTGATTTAAAATTATCAATTTTTCAGGGTTTTTTCATGATGGTTGCAAGACTGCAAAGCTCATAAATTTTGATAGTGTGCTTAGATTGGTGCCAAATTAGTTCCATTGGATAGAATATTTTTAGAGATTTAATTTGATGTATTATATGTAGTGCTTTCAATTAATATGGTGTGCGCTACATCCTATAAAAAATTTCACTCTCAAACCCTCATGGGCATGAAACATGAAGATATGATCAAAATATTAAAAGCTATCCACAATATTAAAAATATATTTGTTGAATATAAGGACCTATGTATTGTTCATAACACATACCCTTGCATCAAGGAAGAATATGATCAAGAATGATATGCCTAGTGTCATGGCCTCACATGACATCTACCTAGATCATGTGATCATGCACCTCATGAGGGTGTGCGGCACTACGAGGGTTCTCACTTGGATGCTTGGAAACACCAAGTATACTTCATCTCAACTATGATTCTTCACCTAGAGCATACCCATACTCCATTCTAGGCTACGGGTGAGTCACACTCCAACTCTTTGCAACTCACTTGTATACTTAGACAGTCTTGTTAATAGTTTAGCACTTACTAGTCATTTAAGAATACATCCACGAACACAAAACAAACAAACAAGAGACACAAGAGACACAAACATAAATAGTGTGGGTGGCACAAGATGTGCCTAGCACCCAACTAAGCCTTATTATTGTGAAACATTTACAATATGAGCACTATTGTCTTGGTTTACAACTTGAGCAGAGTTGCACAACTCACCTCACCTCACCAAGCACTCATACATAGATTCATCCCACTAAAAATATTTTTCGCAACAACTTCTGCAACCCCTATGGTGCGCCCCAAACATTCGCCCTTCCATAGACTCAATGTCTCTTCTTTGTCGCAGACTTCACCAAGCTAACACGGAATTTAATTCTCCTTCATAGCATGGCTCACATAGACATGCATCCAGACTTCCCAAAACTCTCCTTGTGTGTCCCACTCTTAGCTACTTGTCTTCCAAGTCTTCGCAAATCTATGTTTTGTTATGCCTTGCCTCATAACCTTGCCTTAATCACTTGACTTCTTCTCTATGCATTCTTTGTCTATTCCTCCTTGGTTGTGTTCCCTTGTGTTCTTATATGGACTCCAAATGTCACCTTCGCTAACCAACATGTCATTTGGGTATGTCATACCCATTCATGGACCAATGCACCCAAATGAATTGGTGTGTCCCTTCATGGACCAATGCACCCATGAACACATGTGTTCATTAACCCTTCACGTCCCTTGGGACCAATGCAGATCAATCTCTTTGGTGCACCCTTGCCTTGTGTGTTTCTTCAAATCGGTGATGTGACTCTTTGTGGGTGTGTCGATGGGGTCATCCAAACTCTCCAATGTGCCCATGATGCCAAGGGCAGAGCACTCAAGTCACCCCATCCTTTCCCAAACGCAACTCAATTCTCCATCATTTGTCGCAAGGAAAGTGAGATTTTCCCCCTTGGTTTCACACGTCACTATCATGTGCCCAAGGTGCTCCTGCACACACCCACATGTCTTTGTTTTCCCAAACAATTGCATTCCCTTTTTGTTCTCTTTCCTTACTCATCTCCAAGTCTACCCAAGGAGCGTGTGTGCTTGGTGGGTGTCACACAAGACCTTAGATCCCCCCCACTCCAAGTTGTTGCATCCCCAGAAACATCTGTTGATATCCATGGCATCTCTGCCCCATATTCAAATCTCATCACTACTCAACAATTGTTGTCTCCATAATAGTTCTCAAATGGTCCTCTCCTTAGTAATATCATGAAGGTGTGCCCAAGTGTTAGATGCTCTTGACCCATGATGGCTTCACTACTTCAACTATGTCATTTGTTTGTCATGTACATTGGATCCTCTCAAGCTCTAAACTAGTTGGGTGATCAGTCCAACTGTCATGTTTGTCGCTAGAGAATGCACGTCTCCACATCCACAAAACCCTTTTTTGACTACCTCGTCATCATTGTGTCCAACTCTTCTTGGTCATGTTGAGTCGTCCACTATAGACTCAACATGTTCGCTCCACTTAGCATAACTTATCTTGAACCTTTTGGTTATGGGCAAGGTCCTACCCCTTGTCATTGTTTTGGCAAGTCACCCCCACAACCCAATTGTTGTTTCACAACTTCCATGCTTGAGTCTGTTCATGACACATCCTCTAGGCATCATCATTTGTAGTGCTTGCTCCTTGTAGCGCATTTATGTCTTCTTTTTTTAGTAGGAAGAATGTACCCAATAGCCTCCCCCAAGGCTATTGGTGTACATCATATATGACTTCTACTCCATGTGCAAGTGTCACAAGACCAATCGAACTTCCTTCGGTGTGCATTATAACTCCTGAAGTTGATCTGCAGTAAGTTGGAAGACATATATTCCCATGGCCTTTCTATAAAAGTTCACAATCGTTGTGGGGTGGCCATCTTCAAATTCTAATTCTTCCCATCTATCTCCAAGTATGGTTGAGTAAGTGCCTCCACACATTGTCTTGACTCAACCCCTGAATTTTCTACAGTGGGTAATCATGTGGTAAAATCCTCCACAATGTCTATGTCTTGTAGTTGATAATGATTCATTTGGTGATGTTCCCCCTACTCCATGGAAAGTGAAGGGTCCAACTATATCCTACACTCACATTGATGGTTATGTGTGTTCCTTAATTGACCTACCTTCCTCAATGTTTCCTTCACCGAAGTCTTTGTCATTATCAATTGTTTCTCTTCTTTCCCCAGACTACTCAAAGATGCTACAGTGCATACGACTTCTTGTTGTTGTGTCACATTGCACGGCTCGTTCGTTCTCCCACTGACTCCTTCCATCAACTTTATCATAGATATCCTAGGCATCCTTCTGAGCTTCCTCTTCATCGTCAAGGTTGCACTTGGTGTTATGGCCTCTTCTAAGAATACTAAGTGAATTTATTGGATGAGAGGAGATACTTTGGAAAGTATGAGGAATTCCAACCCCAAAATCATTACGTGATCATCTAATGGATCTACCAATAGATTCATGTTTCCAAACCACTCCTCCACTCTCAAGGGTGTTGAATGAATAATCCCTTTCATCGAAATCATTGTTTAATTTCATCACTTTACATGTTCCAGTGTTGCTCTCAGGTTTGCGATGGAGTGATTTTGTGGCTCGCTCACTCACAAAATTATGGGTTGCACTAGTGTCAACTAAGGATTCCATATTCAACCCACTTATTGTTGTATTCAAAAATTAGATTCCCTCAACTTCTTCACTTTGTGAAATTTTTCCTCGACCTCTTGTCTTGAACTCCCACATGTGTTGCACCAACATTTCCATGACTTCGTTCATCTCTTCTATCATTTTCTACACTTGAACCGTCTCTATCAAGGGTTCAAGATATTCATTTTTGGTGTGATTTGAGCCTCCTCTTTCTCAACCAGTAGAGCCAACCTTCCTCGCATTAGACAATCCTTCACAAAATTATTGTGTGAACAAAAGTAACATTGAACCATATTACCTTTCTTCTTGAGTGCCATGGATTGATCCTTCGTTGTTGCGTTGTCTTCGTGTTGGGTGATCTCCTTCCTGAGTGATCCAAATGCAGCCTACATCAATGTCTTAGTCCCTCTTTCCAATGCCTTTAATTCACTGATATTGGACTCCATCTATGCTTTGAATTCATCCATACTCTCCAAAGTCTCTTGGGGTTTCACAAATCATTGAGTCACATTGTCCCTCTTGATCTTCCAAGTTTCATCACATGTTCCATCCATTTCAAGCTTATATTGGTGAGTACTTCCAATTCTATCTGCGCTTCACCTCCACTTGTCCCACAGAATTCTCCCACTGCTCCATCTCTTTGTGGAACGATCCAAGTCACTTGAACTTCCCAAGAGTTCTTTGCAACTTCTCTACATTGCTCAAAGTCTATAATGAGTCATGTGATTGTCTACACACCCAAGTGCTCAGTTCACCCTTAATAAATTCATCCTCGGTTTGTGTATGTACACAAGACGTATACAAGTCTATGCTCAAACCACTTACGACAAAACAACCCACCTTATCAAACCATTCACCAATTCCTACACCCAAACCACCTATTCAATCAAATCCACGAAAAATCCTACGATGAGTTCTGCAACCACCCACCTTTCCCAAGTGATTTGTTTCACCACAAACTTTTCTCTTGGTCTATACAAGGGGTGTTTCTAGATCAACCTTCCACTGCACTATCAACTGAAACCTTCAACTACATTATCAACTATCCACCAAGTCTTCGAATGTTCCCACTAAAATGCCTTCGTGATGAACTATGAAACCAATTGTAGTGCCCCTCAACACCATTGTTCTGATTTTGGTAGTGGTGAAGAGCCAAATATTCTCTGATACCACCAATCATAGAGATAGTGGTGAAGATATGTCCAATTTGTTCACCAAAATCAGCTTTGACACCACCTGTCATGACCCCACAGGATGCCTACCCAGATCTTGCAATAGTGTACCTCCTAAGGGCATGCAGCACCACAACAGTTCTCACTTGGTTGTTGGAAACACCAAGGATACTCCATCTATACTATGCATCTTCACCTAGAGCATACCCATACTTTGTTCTAGGCTATGGGTAAGTCACACTCCAACTCTGTGCAACTCACTTGTATACTTAAATAATCGTGTTAACATTTTAACACTTAATCATTTAATCATACATATATGAACATGTGAAACAAAAATAACACGTGAAACAAACAAGAGACGCACATAGAAATAGTGTGGGTGGCACAAGACGTGCCTAACACCCAGATAAATCTTGTTATTGCAAAACAATTACAGTATGAGCACTATTGGCTCAGTTTACAACTTGGGAAGAGTCCAACAACTCGCCTCATGTCCCCAAGACACTCATACACATATTTTTCCCACCAAGACTCTATGTCGCAACAACTTTCGTAACCCCTATGGTGGGCCCCATACATGCGCCCTTCCATAGACTCATTGTCTCTTCTTTGTCATAGACTTCACCAAGCTAACATAGACTTTGGTTCTACCTCATAGCATGCCTCACACAAACTTGCATCCAGGCTTCCCCAAGCTCTCATTGTGTGTCCCACTCTTGTCTACTTGTCTTCCATGTCTTCATAACTCTGTGTTCTATTTTTCCGTGCCTCATAACCTTTCCTTAGTTGCTTGACTTGTTCTTTACTCCTTCTTCGTTTATTTCTCCTTCATTGTGGGCCCTTTTATTCTTATATGGACTCCAAACATCACCTCTGTGAACTATCACATACTTTGGGTGTGTCGTGCCCCTTCATGGACCAATGTGTCGAAATGAACCAATGCATCCCTTCACGAACCAACGTACCCATTAACATGTGCATTTATCAACCCTTCATGCCCCTTGGGACCGACACTCCTCAATCTCTTTGGTGTACCCTTTCCTTGTGTGTTTCTTCGAACCGGTGATGTGACTCTCTATGGGTGTGTTGATGGGGTCTTCCAACATCTCCAACATCTCCATGTTACCAAGGGAAGAGTGCCCAAGTCACCCCATCATTTCCCAAACATAACTCAAGTCTCCATCATTCATCGCAAGACGAGTGATGTGTGTTCCCCCTTGGCGTCACATGTCACCATTGTGTGACCAAGGAGCTCCTACCCACACCTATATGTATATGTTCTCCCAACCAATCGCATGCCCTTTTTTTCTCTTACCTAACTCATCTCCAAGTCTTCCCAAGGAGTGTGCATGCTCGGTGGGTGTCAAAGGAGGCCTTACACCTAGTATGATTTAGAGTCTAATTGTGAGAATTGGTATATGGAAAGTTTTCATTTTGGGGATGATAACTGTTTTCATCTTTTATTTGATGACTCTACTCCACCTTATGTAGAGAACATTATGGAGAGAAGACAAGAGCCTTCTCTGAATACTATTTTCCAGTATTCTCTAGTACTAGTTTGTTATGCAGATGATTTTTGGGATATGGAGGGATCTACGTATTTGGATCCACATGATTGGTGTATATCTTTGGAGCACCATTTTTAGTTGTTTATTGAGTTTCAATATTTTCAAAGGGAAGTTCACATGAGCACTTGGACATGGGACCCAAGTTTACAGTGGAGCTTGGACTACTTCAATATGGTGGCTAGCACTTATACATGGGACCTTGGTTCGTCAACCTACTTCAACATTATGGTCCACACTTATCCATGGGATCCAGGTATATTGGTGTACTTCCTCATAAAAAGGGTTGAGGACAATGCTTTCCTAAGGGGGGGTGGAATGTAGTGTAGCTAGGGTAATATGGGGTACCTAGTGAGGTGCCCAAGGGGAATAATGGTAGAGATGTAATGTTATGTATGGAGGCCACTTTTAGTAAATAAGGCCTAGTGTGAACACAATAAATGTAAGAGGTGTTACTATAAGGTTCCTCCTCTAGAATGTTCTTAGGATATAGGTAGTATTATGTAAAGGGTTTTGAACAATGTAATGTTCTTATCGATGACTATTGTTTTTGGAGCATAGCTCATTATAAGGTTTCCCCCTCGAAGACGCAAGTGATCAGGAGTGGATCCCTTCCTTAAAAGGATCGATTGTATGGTCTTGTCCTACCCTAAGGGTTTTCATATTAATAAAGTGGCATTTGTGTATTGTTCTTTAGATCTTGTGAGATGATTGTATTTTTCAGATCTTTGGTACTTAACAAGTTGTGACAAATATTTGCTCAAAGGTACCTGAAAAATAGTGTGGTTATCACATGCTATGGTTGTTCTCATACTTTCCAGATTCTTCCATCTTTATATTTGTCCCTACAAAATAAATAATTAATATGCATGCAAAGACAAACAAAAATAAAGACTAGAAAAACACTACTCATGAAGTCCTCTAACTTATGCATAGTGTTGAAGTTTAGTGGCAATAAGTTGTTTTGGAATTAGTTATTAGTGATATAAATTAAGGTTGTGACCCCCATTATCGCATCCATTGCTTAAATATGAGTGAAAAATATTGCTACAAGTGGCAGTACTTCTTGATTTGCACTATCAATAAATAAAACTATTTAAATACATATTTGAAGGTTCTACTTACCTTGAGTGTCTTCTCATCTTTCACCTTTATCAATCATCAAATGCCACATCATTTCCTAGTCTACCATAACAATGGTAACTCTTTGGATCTTAAATAGTATTTGTAGATATCAATAAATTTGAATGTGGATATTACAAAATTATCCTTGGAAGCCATGCAGATAAACTAACCAAGAATCCAAGAATGAATTTTTTCCATGTTTATCTTGGTCTCAATATGAGGCTATGTTTTTTGAAGTATTTGCATTGTGTAATTTCTTCTTGGAAAGCTTAGCTCATTATTTACTACTTCCCTTTGTAGTGATATTACCTTCTTTCACTCTTCCCCTGTCAATCTTGGCTTCCATACCATCCTTAACTTACCTTTTCAATGGTTGGGATGAAGCTCAAATCAATTTTCCAACACTTTGCACACCACCAACCAATGTTGCAATGGATGAAAACATTATTTGAGAGAGTCTTTATCGTGTTTCCCTACTCTTTAACCCAATCAGAAAAGTGGACTCCAACACTAAGATAAATGCCCTATTTTCTTGCAATGATAAGAAATAGCATAACACTTTGCATAGCTTTGTTTGTTTCCCTTGTGTTTATATGTTTGTCCTCTGTTTGGAGCTATGGTACATTCTTCTTCTTTGGTGATGTGATGATGTGATCCTCCTTATTTGGAATGTTAGTCACTCTTTGGAGTGGCATTTCATTTATTATGTTCTTTTTTATTTCTATGCTAGTGGCCTTGGTGGTGTTGCTACCTTCTTTGACCATACTATTTTGTATTTGGGGTGGAGACCTCTTATATTTAGAATACATACTTGTTGACATTAGGCATTCTCCTCTTTCCATAGTACCTCTCAAATATCAAATTCTTCCATATAGAGGTATTACCTCCACCATTATAGGGTTTTAATTGTGTGCCCTTCCTTGCCACATCCTTATCCTTTGTAGCCAATTTTATGCATTATCTTGGAAGAAATTTTCCTTGTATAGAATCCAATTATACCAAAGTTGTCACTAGATTTCTTGGAAATTTTAAAACTAGGTTTAAAATTTCTTACCAAACTCCTAACAGTCATGGTTTGTGATTCTAATGTAGATATGGAAGGATTTTCTCCCCTCTTCACTTATTTAATTCCAATCTAAAGTTTGACCAATTGTCTTTTACAACTTCTTCACAACTAGCTCATTCTCTCCCTCAAGCCAGTTTATTATATTGAGAATAGATTATTCACTTCCTTAGCATTTATTCTACAATTTTATACTCCCTCCATAACTTTAATGAGGAATTTGGTATGGATATCTAATTTTGGTTTGTGTGGCTTCCAATTTTTTCTTCCAAGTGTTTAAAATTCTTCCTCAACACTTTATTCTCCACTTGAATTTTGATGCATACCATTGTTCTATAAACTACCATGGATATTCCACTAGAACAATTTATCACAATAGATCTTGTATTATATTGAAATATTTTATTATGTAGGTTTATTTTCCTTAGATCTCATATTTGTTGGAACTAACTTATTGCTCAAATCTATGAAAATAGCTTAAATACAAAAAAGAAAGAATAAGAAAATGAACACACAATCCACACAAATGGACACAAGATATATCCTGGGAAACTTGACATGAGAGAAAACTCAACTAGAAGGTGAGGCCTATGCTCTGCTCTCCTTTCTTTAGTTATGAAAAGCAAGTGCAACGAAAGGGGCACTCAAGATGGAGTTTCTTTTGACATTATGGCCTAAATGACTACTACAAAATGTCTTACCTCCTATGTTATGCTCTCAAAATACCACTCCTATGTGTTCTACTCAACTATGGAACAAGTACAACGCTAAATAATGGAACCATTTCTCCTCTTAGCGGCCTGGTATTTAACATATCCCAATAGTCATCTAGGGTTAGGTTTTTTTCATCCTCAAACCTCAATTAGTGATAAGGTTTCAGACCCTCTACAATCTTCTTGAAAGTCCACACGTGGCTAGCTACACACGTGTGAGTAATGGGGGCTAACATGGCATCCACTCGCACCATGGTGGTCAACAAGGTACATCAACTTGTGGGAGGCATAACTTATGCATATGAGCTCCAATTAAGGTGATTTTTTCGTTGTTGGAAAGATATTTGTGTGTAGAACAACATCAAGGGATTGTAAGCTATGCTTGCAAATTTTTAACCCCAAAAACGGTCATTTGATGCATCAAAATGAATATGGAAGGTTTTGGACCCCAAATCCCAAACCAGGACTTGCGACTAAAATGGGATTTGCAAGCCAATTCCTCCAATTTTTCGACCCAGAATGTACCACAATAGATGAAAAATTATATAATAATCTAATCCATATCATATCTACCCATTTAGGGAGGATTCTAATCCCCAAAACATTTTATTGCATGAGGTGAGGAAATGTTTCCTTTACCTTCTCCCTAGAGTACCATTTTTCCTTGCCTAGAAGTTGTCCTTTCAAACCAATATGCCAAATGTCATGCTTCCTTTGTTTGGTAGTTTTATACTTGTTCTAAAAAATTGTATCTCCTACCAAATTTGCATAAGATTCTGGTGCTAAATCCTCTATGGTAGGTAGGACCTTCTCCTTAGTTTCCTGATCCAACATGGACGGCTCATAGAGTTTCATATTCTCCACATTCACTACTGAGTAAATTCAAATGTATGGGGGTAGATTGAGCCTATATACATTATCACCCACCTTATCCAATACTTCAAAAGGACCATATTGTAAAGCCTTGATCTTCTTACCAACACCCTGTAGTCTTTCCTTGTTCATTTGTAACCAAAATCTACCTCCCACTTTGAATGATTTATTTGTTCTAATTTGATCATATCAGCCCTTGTACTTTTCCTTTGACTTATTTAATGTCTCATGTACTTTCAAATGGATCCTGGTAATATTTTCATCAAAATTTTATGCTTTCAATGATTCTATTGTGATGTATTCCCTCAATCCTCCTTGTTGTCCATAGACAACATCAAAGGGAAAAGATGAAAAATACCCAAAGCAAGTTTCAAAAGGGGATTTACTAGTAGAAGTATGGATTGTTTTCTTATAAGAGTGTTGAATGTAGATCATATTTCCATCCTAGGTCTTCGAATGATTCTAATTATAACCCTTCAAAAATTGAACCAAAGTCTTGTTGACTACTTATGTATGCCTATCTATCTATGGATAGAATGTTGTATATCTCTTCAACTTAGTGTCCATCTTTACCCAAAGTGTATTCCAAAATGCATTGAGAAATACGGTATCATTGTCTAAGATGATGCTCCTTGGTATCTCAAAGTGCACCCAGACCTGTTCAAAGAACATGTTTGTTGCTTCTTGTCCTTTGATGGTCTTCTTACAAGGTATGATAATGCACATCTTGTTGAACCTATCAACTACCACAAACAAATCATCATGTCCCTTCCTAGTTATTGGAAAACCGCCTATAAAATCCATGGAAATGATTTCCCAAGGTCAAGTAGGTATAAGTAAGGGATGGTATAGACCTTGCTTTCTATTACTGGGATTTTTATTACAAGAAATTATGCATCCTCTAATATATTGAGCAACATATTCTTTCATTATATGCCAATACACATACCTTTGTAAGTTGGCAACTATATTTCCAACACCAAAATGTCATACAACCTTGGAGGTGTGAGCCTCTCTAATAAGCTGCAACATTTCACCTTTAGGAACACAAATATTGTCTAGCTTGTAGAGAAACCTATTATGGAGATGATAATCATCCTTACCATCACCTTATTCTACATGAATTTGGCCCCATAGTTGTAAAACACCTCTTTAAATTTCTCATCTTATTTGTATGCCTCTTTGTATGAATCATGAGTGAAAGGCTCCATGTGCTTAGGAGTTCTCAAAGATGTAATCTTAGATGCGGGTGGCCTTGAAAGCATGTTTGTCAACTTATTAGTCTTTCCCTTCTTATACTATATGACTAGATGAAATTGTTGTAAAAACCCCATCCACTTGTAATGTTTGGTTTGTTTAAGCTTACTCTAGTTATACAAATACTACAGTGGTTGGTGAGCATCCATAGCCTCGATGGATATATTTGCATGTCCTCTAATTTGATCAAGCTTTCTTTCCTATTCCGTCCCGTTTTATTTAGTATATGCTTAGCATCCGCTAGATGGGGAAAGTGGTGGCCTTATTTTTTTGTTATTTCCATTTTCTTTAGCCTGATAGGGGATGACTGCCAACTATTGGGATTTTCCTTGTATATTTATTGTGTTTGTCTAATTAAAATAATATTTTTTTTATTTTCATCTTTTAGACTTTGAAATTTCACCCTTCACACAAATAGATTTTTAGTGTGTGGATGGTTCCCTTGTTAGAGAGGATCTACTCACCAACCAACATGCAAGGATAACCATTGATTAGTCACTATGTCAGGTCATGGTCTAATAGTTTTCACAATATTCCAAAAACATCCCTAATTTATCTTCAATATGGCTCTCCAGTTTAACTCATGAGTCAGAAAAGACATGCAGACTGCTTCAGGCATGTTTCATGTGCATGGTGTTGCCTAGATGAGGAAAATGGTGTTGAGATATATCATCAAACATGTTCAAGGATTTAAAAATAAATCAATTGGAAGAATAAATTTCCTTCAGGGGAAGAAATTGTGTGAAGTAAACTTTGCACTTGCATCTATAACCAAAACATAAAACTTTGTTCAAAACTTGATATAACTAAAACATGAAACCTTTTGTAGATGATGAGTAAGGATAGGTAGTCGGAAAAAAAAATATTCCGAGAGAGAAAACATGAATTTCAATGTTGCAAGTGGCTCTGAAATATTCATGCATTATAACACCACAAGTAATTATATAGTTGACGGACTTTTCAATTACTTCCTAATTGAATTAGTAAACAACTGAAGAGTTATGCATTTAATTATCAATCTGAGGTCGTATTGAACTTATGAACTGTCGTGCACTGAATATGCAAGTATAATGTTGTAATTTCCAATGAGTTGTAGTACTTTCAATTGAATGTCACAAGGAAAGATATCAAGATTCTCTAGCAAGTCACCAAATCAAATCCACACTATGCAGGAATAGAAAAACACTTTTGCAAGAAATTAAATGTCACACTTGCGCAAAAATAAATCACTCTTACAAGAAAGTAAATCATGCTTGCAAGAAAAGTAAAGATCACACGTGCAGGAAAGTAAATCACACTTGCAAGAAAAGTAAAGGTGATGTGTTCAAGTATTTAAGATGACCTTGATTATTGTGATAGATGTGTTTAGTTCGTGTACTCAAGCTTCGGGGATCAAACCATATTGTGCTTGTAAACAAAAGAAATAGATCGTCTCAATTTGAAAACCCCACAATTGTTAACTAGAAAGATAAATGTTGTGATGTAGAGTTGCAACAGCCAGAGTTGCAACAACAGGAGTCGTAGTAACACAAGTTACAGCAATTGCGAATTGTAGCAACCGGAATCACAAAAAATGGAAATATACAGCAAAGTTAAATAGAGGAATTGTCGGAAATAAATGAAAATGAATAAGAGATGCTTCAACT
>JASDQU010307385.1:63268-87327 GCA_032191745.1 Picea mariana | reverse complement strand
TCGATTGTGTATCCTTAGTGTTTGTTGGCATGGTTTTGTCACATTATCTTTAGTGTTAGGTGGCATAGTTTTGTCATTATTTATGGTGTAAAATGAGTAAAACTATCATTAGTTATGTATGTGGATGGTTATATTTTATTTATGATGATGTGATTGAGATATTCTTTCAAACATTTGTTGTCGTGAGGTAGTGATTTTTTTATGATTAAGATTGTCATTGGTTGTATGTCTATCTTTAAACAAAGTTTTTGGTGTAGACCATGTTATTTATGAGTGGATTGGTTAGAATGTGTATTTATTAGTGTTAAGAGATATATAATTTATGGTTTAAAATGAGCAAAACTATGACCACTATGAATAATTGTCTTTCAATCATGATAAGTGATTGAGATATTTTCTAAAAATTGGTGGTAGTGCGGTAGTGATTATTTTTATTTTTAGTGCATGATTAGGATTATTTTTTAAGAAGGGGTTGTCATTAGGCAGTGTGTGTTGATGATTAGGATGGTTTTTAAGAAGGGATGGCCATTATACAGTTTGTTTGTTTATATTTGGATAAAGTTTTAACGGATATGAATAAAGTTTTAACGTAGATGATGTATTAATGAGTTGGATTATTTGATTGAGCTATTTTTTATTATAAGGAGGTAGTTATTATTCTTAATTTAGGTATGATTAATATAACTTTTTAAGAAATAGTTGTCATTAGGTATTATGTTTATTTATATACAATAACACATATAATATATGTATTATAGTATAACACATATGTGTTACATTATTATAAAGAGGTAGTTATTATTTTTAATTTAGATATGATTAATATATTTTTTTAAGAAATGGTTGTCATTACGTATTATGTTTATTTATAGATAAAGTATAACATATATTATATGTGTATTATGTTTATTTATAGACAAAATATAACACATATATTATATGTTTCTTTGATGTATATGATAAATGGAATGGTGTTTATATGAATATTTTTGTATGTGTTTTTTAAGTAAAAAATTGTTATTATTAAGTTATATATTATATTAATATAATTTTTTAAGAAATGGTTGTCATTAGGTATTATGTTTATTTATAGACAAAGTATAACACATATAATATATGTGTTATACTATAACACATATATTATATGTGTCTTTGATGCACATGATAAATGGAATGGTGTTTACATGAATATTTTTGTGTGTGTGTTTTTTAAGTAAAAAATTGTTATTATTAAGATATTGGTGTTGAGATTTTATTAAATAGATCTTATAAAGGATTGGAGTGGAGACCAATTGGATAAGTAATTACATTATTGATTTGGAGAGTAGATTAAGTAGATCTATAAAATATTAGAAAGGAGATCACTTTCGAGAAATTCTCAGTGTGTTTAAGTTATTCAATATGGTATCAAATCCACCATTTCTCTAAAGATTAAAAAATATGTGAGTGCATATTGTGTGTGTCACAATTGTGATTGACTTGTTATATGCTTCAATCTACTTAAGCGAGTATAGATTTACTTGTGGAAGTTGCAAAGGTTGAGTTGATTTGCTACCCATGAGTTGGTGTGTATCTTTATTTTGTATGCTTAAGAGATCATTGAATTAAAGAGGACATGCAAAAGCTCTCAACATGTTGTTGTTGCAGTGAAAGACGAGGTGATGTTAAACATGATGCATTTTCTATGATTGAATTTGTGTTGTTGTTGTCTTTTATTCTAGGAGATCGAGAATTTCAAGTGAAGTGAGTTTGAGAAGCTAGAGGGTAGCTCCAACTATATTTTCTAGAAGTAATTCATGGCATTGATATTGACAAAGAGGGAAGTTTAATATTCTCAAGTTGATGTGTCTAACCCAAGACTTCTTGATCGTGTTAAAGTAGTTGTATGGTAGAAGAAGGATGTTGATACCTAAATAGCCATATCCATAAACTTGATATATGCATTGATCATTCATGTGTTAGGGGTTGTAAGATCACAAACGAATTATGGGATAAGATGAAGTCTCTTTGAAAGCCCTCTATTGTGTCAAGGAAGATGCTTTGTAATAGCATGTTGAATGCTTGTAGGATGTCAAATGGAGAAAGTGTTTCCTCATATATTGAATTAATTAAAGAGATATACAACCAACCACATGATTTTGCAAAATCTTGTTGCAAGAAAAAAGGTCCCTTTCTTTGAAGGTTTTTATGTGATATTATTGTTCGAAGAGATGTGGAAGAGGGATATTAACGAGATGATTGTTGATGGTGTTGCATTTCTATCAATGACCAAGAGAGATCGTTAGAAGAAGCATCACAAGAATGAGGGTAAGAACTATTTTCAAGAGAGTGGTGGAAAATCTCCATCCAAAAGAACCTTAAATAAGCCTAGAGTGGTATGTTTTCATTCTCATGAGAGAAGGAACATCATTAAATATTCTGTTGAAAATAAATCTCACAAAGGGAAAAGACAAGGTCAACAACATGGTGAAGGTCAATTCCACCAAGGTAATGTTTCTCAAGATGATTGCACTAATGGGTTATGTAACCTAGTAAAGTGATTCTCGTTGTCATTTTCTCTTTCTAGTAAAACACAATGTAGGAATGTTTCTTTATTGACTATATGTTTCTAGCTTAGCTGGAAAATTTGTTGTTTTTGGTGTTGTGACTTATCAAAAAATGATTGAGGTTATTGAAGGAAAATGTATAATCATAAATTATAGAGGTCAAAAAACAAATATTATATACAAAGGTGTGAGAGACGGTGGTATCTAAATGTTAACTTCATTTTTTTGCAATCACTAATAATCAATTCATGATGACGGATTGATCATGAAGCCATGGTACAAAACACTGATTCATCTTAATCTTGACAAAATGAACAAGTCTAAGCATATGGTAAGAAACATTCCCCATGTTGATGTAAGAAAAGGTGATACATGTGTGATGCATGTTCCAGGGAAAAGCATCATCAATATTCTTTATTATCAAATGATAAGAATCATGTTAGGAATCCTCTTGATCTTATCAACTTTGATGATTGTGGATCAATGAGTACCACTTCCATTACTAGTTTCTTGTACTTTGAAATATTTATAAACGATGTTTCCATGAAGTGTTGGATATATCTTATGAAGGATAAGAATGAATTCTTTGATATGTTCTATGAATTTAAATATTTGATTGAGAAACAAACAGGATATAGTATCAATCCTTTGGGAAGTGATAATGGAGGTAGATTCAAGTCTACTGAATTTATTATTTTTTGTAAGCAATCAAGGACAAAGCTATGTTGAAGCATGTCCCTTCATGTTGATCCATTTTCTAGTTAGCAACAATGTGATCACAAAATAGTGCACTTGATTATATGTCTTAGTATTTTCTTGTAGGAACATCACCCTAATTGTTGAACCTTGCCAATTTCTTATGCTAGATAGTCTACTATTGCACCCACTAGCTAGTGTGCACTGAAGTAATAAGGATGTTGATGGTTTTATTATGGAAACATTTTATTTCTTACTTCTATGGTTATGATAATCTATCATGAAACTTACTATCCATTTATGCATCTTAATTTGATGTTATGGTTGTCATGATGATATATTTATGATGGTGGAATATTGTTATAATGTTGATATAATGATGCAGGTGTGTAGTGTAGCCAGGGATAATATGGGGTACCTAGGGAGGTACCCAAGCGGAATAATAGTAGAGATTTAATATTATGTATGGAGGCCACTTTTAGTGAATAAGGCCAAGTGTGAACACATAAATGTAAGAGGGATTACTGGAAGGTTGCTCTAAAATGTTCTTAGGAGGTAGGCAGTATTATATATATGGGTGTAAACAATATGATGGGCATGTTCATGAGTATTTCATTTGGATCGTAGCTCATTAGGAGGTTTCCCCCTCGAAGAGGCAAGTGATTAGGAATGGATCCCTTCCTTACAATGATTGATTGTATGGTGTTTCCCTACCCTAAGGGTTTTAATATCAATAAAGTGGGATTTCTATATGGTTCTTTGGATCTTTTGTGGTGATTGTGTTTTTCGGATATTTTTACTTCACAAGTGGTATCAAAGGACTTTCTTCGACCAAGAAAAAAGGGGAAATTTTTTTATTTTTGCAGGGTTTCAAAAGACAGAGAAAAATAGGGTCGCGACACTCAAGTCAATTCCTGTATATTTTTGTGCAAAAATTGATGAAGCTTATTGTATATCTACTTTCCTATGGAAAAAAAATGAATTTCAAAAAAAAATCATTCAAATTGGAGTTCGAGAGGCCAAGATATAGTTGATTTAAAATCATAACTTTTTCATGGTTTTTTCCACAGAAAGTTGTGTGATTTTACATATTTATGTAGCAAATAATGCAGAATTTTCCCCAAACAATTATAGATCTGAGTTCTCTCATAAAATAATTCAATTTCCAAAAAAAAAAAACTTTGAATCGAAGCTCCGGAAGTGAAGATATCATTGATTTAAAATTATCAATTTTTTAGGGTTTTTTCATGACGGTCGCAAGACTACAAAGCTCATAAATTTTGATAGTGTGCTTAGATTGGTGCCAAATCAGTGCCATTGGATAGAATATTTTTAGATATTTAATTTGATGTATTATATGTAGTGCTTCCAATTAATATGTTGTGCGCTACATCCTATAAAAAAATTCACTCTCAAACCCTCATGGGCATGAAACATGAAGATAGGATCAAAATATTAAAAGCTATCCACAATATTAAAAATATATTTGTTGAATATAAGGACCTATGTATTGTTCATAACACATACCCTTGCATCAAGGAAGAATACGATCAAGAACGATATGCCTAGTGTCACGGCCTCACATGACATCTACCCAGATCTTGTGATCATGCACCTCATGAGGGTGTGCAGCACTGCGAGCGTTCTCACTTGGATGCTTGGAAACACCAAGGATACTTCATCTCAACTATGATTCTTCACCTAGAGCATACCCATACTCCATTCTAGGCTACAGGTGAGTCACACTCCAACTCTTTGCAACTCACTTGTATACTTAGACAGTCTTGTTAACAGTTTAGCACTTACTAGTCATTTAAGAATACATCCACGAATACAAAACAAACAAACAAGAGACACAAACAGAAATAGTGTGGGTGGCACAAGATGTGCCTAACACCCGACTAAGCATTATTATTGTGAAACATTTACAATATGAGCACTATTGGCTTGGTTTACAACTTGGGCAGAGTTGTGCAACTCACCTCACCTCACCAAACACTCATACATAGATTCATCCCACTAAGAATATTTTTCGCAACAACTTCTGCAACCCCTATGGTGCGCCCCAAATGTTCGCCCTTCCATCGACTCAATGTCTCTTCTTTGTCACAGACTTCACCAAGCTAACATGAAATTTAGTTCTCCTTCATAGCATGCCTCACATAGACATGCATCCAGACTTCCCAAAACTCTCCTTGTGTGTCCTACTCTTAGCTACTTTTCTTCCAAGTCTTTGCAACTCTATGTTTTGTTATGCCTTGCCTCATAACCTTACCTCAATCACTTGACTTCTTCTCTATGCATTCTTTGTCTATTCCTCCTTGGTTGTGTTCCCTTGTGTTCTTATATGAACTCCAAATGTCACCTTCGCTAACCAATGTGTCATTTGGGTATGTCATACCCATTCATGGACCAACGCACCCAAATGAATTGACGTGTCCCTTCATGGACCAATGCGCCCATGAACACATGTGTTCATTAACCCTTCATGTCCCTTGGGACTAGCGTAGATCAATCTCTTTGGTGCGCCCTTTCCTTGTGTGTTTCTTCAAATTGGTGATCTGACTATTTGTGGGTGTGTCGATGGGGTCATACAAACTCTCCAATGTGCCCATGCTGCCAAGGGCAGAGCACTCAAGTCACCCCATCCTTTCCCAAACACAACTCAATTCTCCATCATTCATCACAAGGAAAGTGAGATTTTCCCCCTTGGTGTCACGCGTCACTATCATGCGCCCAAGGTGGTCCTGCACACACCCACATGTCTTTGTTTTCCCAAACAATTGCATTCCCCTTGTGTTCTCTTTCCCAACTCATATCCAAGTCTACCCAAGGAGCGTGTGTGCTCGATGGGTGTCACACAAGACCTTACATCCTCCCCCACTCCAAGTTGTTGGATCCCCAGAAACATATGTCGATATCCATGGCATCTCTGCCCCATATTCAAATCTCATCACTACTCAACAATTGTTGTCTCCATAATAGTTTTCAAAGGGTCCTCTCCTTAGTAAGATCCTGAAGGTGTGCCCAAGTGTTAGATGCTCTTGACCCATGATGGCTTCACTACTTCAACTATGTCATTTGTGTGTCTTGTACATTGGATCCTCTCAAGCTCTGAACTAGTTGGGTGATCAGTCCAACTGTCATGTTTATCGCTAGAGAATGCACATCTCAACATCCACAAAACCCTTTTTTGACTACCTCGTCATCATTATGTCCAACTCTTCTTGGTCATGTTGAGTCGTCCAATATAGACTCAACATGTTCGCTCCACTTAGCATAACTTATCTTGAGCCTTTTGGTTATGGACAAGGTCCTACCCCTTTTCATTGTTTTGGCAAGTCACCTCCACAACCCAATTGTCGTTCCACAACTTCCATGCTTGAGTCTATTCATGACACGTCCTCTAGGCATCATCATTCGCAGTGCTTGCTCCTTGTAGTGCATTTATGTCTTCTTTTTTTAGTAGGAAGAATGTACCCAATAGCCTCCACCAAGGCTATTGGTGTACATCGTATATGACTTCTACTCCGTGTGCGAGTGTCACAAGACCAATCGAACTTCCTTCAGTGTGCATTATAACTCCTGAAGTTGATCTGCAGTAAGTTGGAAGACATATATTCCCATGGCCTTTCTATAAAAGTTCACAATCATTGTGGGGTGTCCGTCTTCAAACTCTAATTCTTCCACATCTGTCTCCAAGTATGGTTGAGTAAGTTCCTCCACACATTGTCTTCACTCAACTCCTGAATTTTATACAGTGGGTAATCCTACAGTAAAATCCTCCACAATGTCTATGTCTTGTAGTTGATAATGATTCACTTGTTGATGTTCCTCCTACTCCATGGAAATTGAAGGGTCCAATTATATCCTACACTCACATTGATGGTTATGTGGGTTCCTTAATTGACCTACCTTCCTCAAGGTTTCCTTCACTGAAGTCTTTGTCATTATCAATTGTTTCTCTTCTTTCCCCAGACTACTCAAAGATGCTACAGTGAAAACAACTTCTTGTTGTTGTGTCACATTACAAGGCTCGTTCGTGCTCCCACTGACTCCTTCCATCAACTTTATCATAGATATCCTAGGCATCCTTCTCAGCTTCCTCTTCGTCATCAAGGTTGCACTTGGTGTTATGGCCTCTTCTAAGAATACTAAGTGAATTTATTGGATGAGAGGAGATACTTTGGAAAGTATGAGGAATTCCGACCCCAAAATAATTACGTGATCATCTAATGGATCTAGTACCAATAGATCCATGTTTCCAAACCACTCCTCCACTCTCAAGGGTGTTGAATGAATAATCCCTTTCATCGAAATCATTGTTGAGTTAATCACTTTACATGTTCCAGTGTTGCTCTCAGGTTTGCGATGGAGAGATTTTGTGGCTCGCTCACTCACAAAATTATGGGTTGCACTAGTGTCAACTAAGGCTTCCATATTCAACCCACTTATTGTTGTATTCAAAAATTAGATTCCCTCAACTTCTTCACTTTGTGAAATTTTTCCTCGACCTCTTGTCTTGAAATCCTACATGTGTTGCACCAACATTTCCATGACTTCGTTCATCTCTTCCATCAATTTCTACACTTGAACCGTCTCTATCAAGGGTTCAAGATATTTTTTTTTGGTGTGATTTGAGTCTCCTCTTTCTCAACCAGTAGAGCCAACCTTCCTCGCATTAGACAATCCTTCACAAAATTATTGTGTGAACAAAAGTAACACTGAACCGTATTACCTTTCTTCTTGAGTGGCATGGATTGATCCTTCATTGTTGCGTTGTCTTCGTGTTGATTGATCTCCTTCCTAAGTGCTCCAAATGCAGCCTACATCAATGTCTTAGTCCCTCTTTCCAATGCCTTTAATTCACTGATCTTGGACTCCATCTATGCGTTGAATTCATCCATACTCTCCAAAGTCTCTTGGGGTTTCACGAATCATTGAGTCACATTGTCCCTCTTGATCTTCCAAGTTTCATCACATGTTCCATCCATTTCAAGCTTAGATTGGTGAGTACTTCCAATTCTATCTAGGCTTCACCTCCACTTGTCCCACGGAATTCTTCCACTACTCCATCTCTTCGTGGAACGATCCAAGTCACTTGAACTTCCCAAGAGTTCTTTGCAACTTATTTGCATTGCTCAAAGTTTGTAATGAGTCATGTGATTGTCTACACACCCAAGTGCTCAGTTCACCCTTAATAAATTCATCCTCGGTTTGTGTATGTACACAAGACGTATACAAGTCTACGCTCAAACCACTTACGACAAAACAACCCACCTTATCAAACCATTCACCAATTCCTGCACCCAAACCACCTATTCGATCAAATCTATGACAAATCCTAAGATGAGTTATGCAACCACCCACCTTACCCAAGTGATTTGTTTCACCACAAATGTTTCTCTTGGTCTATACAAGGGGTGTGCCTAGATCAACCTTCCACTGCACTATCAACTGAAACCTTCCACTACATTATTAACTATTCACCAAGTCTTCGAATGTTCGCACTAAAATGCCTTCGTGATGAAATGTGAAACCAATTGTAGTGCCCCTCAACAACATTGTTCTGATTTTGGTAGTGGTGAAGAGCCAAATATTCTTTGATACCACCAATCATAGAGATAGTGGTGAAGAGATATCCAATTTGTTCACCAAAATCAGCTTTGACACCACCTGTCATGACCCCACAGGATGCCTACCCAAATCTTGTAGTCGTGCACATCCTAAGGGCATGCGGCACCACAACAGTTTTCACTTGGTTGTTGGAAATGCCAAGGATACTCCATCTAGACTGTGCATCTTCACCTAGAGCATACCCATACTTCGTTCTAGGCTATGGGTAAGTCACACTTCAACTCTATGCAACTCACTTGTATACTTAAACAATCGTGTTAACATTTTAACACTTAATCATTTATTCATACATCTATGAACATGTGAAACAAAAATAACATGTGAAACAAACAAGAGATGCACATAGAAATAGTGTGGGTGGCACAAGACGTGCCTAACACCCGGATAAGTCTTGTTATTGCAAAACAGTTACAGTAAGAGCACTATTGGCTCAGTTTACAACTTGGGAAGAGTCAAACAACTCACCTCACCTCCCCAAGACACTCATAAACATATTTTTCCCACCAAGACTCTATGTCGCAACAACTTTCGTAACCCCTATGGTGGGCCCCATACATGCACCCTTCTGTAGACTCATTGTCTCTTCTTTGTCATAGACTTCACCAAGATAACATAGACTTTGCTTCTACCTCATAGCATGCCTCACACAAACTTGCATTCAAGCTTCCCCAAGCTCTCATTATGTGTCCCACTCTTGTCTACTTGTCTTCCATGTCTTCATAACTCTATGTTATATTTTTCCATGCCTCATAACCTTTCCTTAGTTGCTTGACTTGTTATTTACTCCTTCTTCATCTATTTCTCCTTCGTTGTGGGCCCTTTTATTCTTATATGGACTCCAAACTTCACATACTTTGGGTGTGTAGCACCCCTTTGTGGACCATTGTGTCGAAATGAACCGATGCATCCCTTCACGAACCAACGTACCCATTAACATGTGCATTTATCAACCCTTCGTGCCCCTTAGGACTGACACTCCTCAATCTCTTTGGTGTACCCTTTCCTTGTGTGTTTCTTTCAATCGGTGATGTGACTCTCTGTGGGTGTGTTGATGGGGTCTTCCAACATCTCCAATGTCTCCATGTTACCAAGGGCAGAGCGCCCAAGTCACCCCATCATTTCCCAAACATAACTCAAGTCTCCATCATTCATAGCAAGATGAGTGAGGCGTGTGCCCCCTTGGTTTCACATGTCACCATTGTGTGACCAAGGAGCTCCTACCCACACCTATATGTCTATGTTCTCCCAACCAATCGCATGCCCTTTTTTTCTCTTACCTAACTCATCTCCAAGTCTTCCCAAGGAGTGTGCATGCTCGGTGGGTGTCACAGGAGGCCTTACACCTAGTATGATTTAGAGTCTAATTGTGAGAATTGGTATATGGAAAGTTTTCATTTTGGGGATGATAATTATTTTCATCTTTTATTCGATGACTCTACTCCACCTTATGTAGAGCACATTATGGAGAGCAGACAAGAGCCTTCTCTGAATACTATTTTCCAGTATTCTCTGGTACTAGTGTGTTATGTAGATGATTTTGGGGATATGGAGGGATCTATGTATTTGGATCCACATCATCGGTGTATATCTTTGGAGCACCATTTTTGGTTGGTTATTGAGTTTCAATATTTTCAAAGGGGAGTTCACATGAGCACTTGGGCATAGGACCCAAGTTTACAGTGGAGCTTGGACTACTTCAATATGGTGGCTAGAACTTATACATGGGACCTTGGTTCATCAACCTAATTCAACATTATGGTCTACACTTATCCATGGGATCTAGGTATATCAGTGTACTTCCTCATAAAAAGAGTTGAGGACAATGCTTTCCTAAGGGGGCTGGAATGTAGTGTAGCTAGGGTAATATGGGGTACCTAGTGAGGTACCCAAGGGGAATAATGGTAGAGATGTAATGTTATGTATGGAGGCCACTTTTAGTAAATAAGGCCTAGTGTGAACACAATAAATGTAAGAGGTATTACTATAAGGTTCCTCCTCTAGAATGTTCTTAGGACGTAGGTAGTATTATGTAAAGGGTTTTGAACAATGTAATGTGATTGTCGATGACTATTGTTTTTGGAGCATAGCTCATTATGAGGTTTCCCCCTCAAAGGCACAAGTGATCAGGAGTGGATACCTTCCTTAAAAGGATCGATTGTATGGTCTTGTCCTACCCTAAGGGTTTTCATATTAATAAAGTGGCATTTTTGTATTGTTCTTTAGATCTTGTGAGATGATTGTATTTTTCAGATCTTTGGTACTTAACAAGTTGTGACAAATATTTTCTCAAAGGTACCTGAAAAATAGTGTGGTTATCACATGCTATGGTTGTTCTCATACTTGCCAGATTCTTCCATTTTTATATTTGTCCCTACAAAATAAATAATTAATATGCATGCAATGACAAACAAAAATAAAGACTAGAAAAACACTACTCATGAAGTCCTCTAACTTATGCATAGTGTTGAATTTTAGTGACAATAAGTTGTTTTGGAATTAGTTCTTAGTGATATAAAGTAAGGTTGTGACCCCCATTATCACATCCATTGCTTAAATATGAGTGAAAAATATTGCTACAAGTGGCAGTACTTCTTGATTTGCAATATCAATAAATAAAACTATTTAAATACATATTTGAAGGTTCTACTTACCTTGAGTGTCTTCTCATCTTTCACCTTTATCAATCATCAAATGCCACATCATTTCCTAGTCTACCATAACAACGGTAACTCTTTGGATCTTAAATAGTATTTGTAGATACCAATAAATTTGAATGTGGATATTACAAAATTATCTTTGGAAGCCATGCAGATAAACTAACCAAGAATCCAAGAATGAATTGTTTCCATGTTTATCAAGGTCTCAATATGAGGCTATGTTTTTTGAAGTATTTGCATTGCTTAATTTCTTCTTGGAAATCTTAGATTATTATTTACTACTTCCCTTTGTAGTGATATTACCTTCTTTCACTCTTCCCCTATCAATCTTGGCTTCCATACCATCCTTAACTTACCTTTTCAATGGTTGGGATGAAGCTCCAATCAATTTTCCAACACTTTTCACACCACCAACCAATGTTGCAATGGATGAAAACATTATTTGAGAGAGTCTTTATCATGTTTTCCTACTCTTCAACCCAATCAAAAAAGTGGACTTCAACACTAATAAGATAAATGCCCTATTTTCTTGCAATGATAAGAAACAGCATAACACTTTGCATAGTTTTGTTTGTTTCCCTTGTGTTTATATGTTTGTCCTCTGTTTGGAGATATGGTACATTCTTCTTCTTTGGTGATGTGATGATGTGATCCTCCTTATTTGGAATGTTACTCACTCTTTGGAGTGGAAATTCATTTATTATGTTCTTTTTTATTCCTATTCTAGTGGACTTGGTGGTGTTGCTACCTTCTTTGACCATACTATTTTGTATTTGGGGTGGAGACCTCTTATATTTAGAAGACATACTTGTTGACATTAGGCATTCTCCTCTTTCCATAGCACCTCTCAAATATCAAATTCTTCCATATAGAGGTATTACCTCCACCATTATAGGGTTATAATTGTGTGCCCTTCCTTGCCACATCCTTATCCTTTGTAGCCAATTTTATGCATTATATTGGAAGAAATTTTCCTTGTATAGAATCCAATTATACCAAAGTTGTCACTAGATTTCTTGAAAATTTTAAAACTAGGTTTAAAATCTCTTACCAAACTCCTAACAGTCATGGTTTGTGATTCTAATGTAGATATGGAAGGATTTTCTCCCCTCTTCACTTCTTTAATTCCAATCTAAAGTTTGACCAATTGTCTTTTACAACTTCTTCACAACTAGCTCATTCTCTCCCTCAAGCCAGTTTATTATATTGAGAATAGATTCTTCACTTCCTTAGCATTTATTCTACAATTTTACACTCCCTCCATAACTTTAATGAGGAATTTGGTATGGATATCTAATTTTGGTTTGTGTGGCTTCCAATTTTTTCTTCCAAGTGTTTAAAATTCTTCCTCAACACTTTATTCTCCACTTGAATTTTGATGCATACCATTGGTTTATAAACTACCATGGATATTCCACTAGAACAATTTATCACAATAGATCTTGTATTATATTGAAATATTTTATTATGTAAGTTTATTTTCCTTGGATCGCAGATTTGTTGGAACTAACTTATTGCTAAAAGCTATGAAAATAACTTAAATACAAAAAAGAAAGAATAAGAAAATGAACACAAAATCCACACAAATGGACACAAGATATATCCTAGGAAACTTGACACGAGAGAAAACCCAACTAGAAGGTGAGGCCTATGCTCTACTCTCTTTTCTTTAGTTATGAAAAGAAAGTGCAACGAAAGGGGCACTCAAGATGGAGTTTCTTTTGACATTATGGCCTAAATGACTAATACAAAATGTCCTACCTTCTATTTTATGCTCTCAAAATACCACTCCTATGTGTTCTACTCAACTATGGAACAAGTACAATGCTAAAGAATGGAACCATTTCTCCTCCTAGCGGCCTGGTATTTAACATATCCCAATAGTCATCTAGGGTTAGGGTTTTTTCATCCTCAAACCTCAATTAGTGATAAGGTTTTAGACCCTCTACAATATTCTTGAAAGTCCACAAGTAGCTAGCTACACACGTGTGAGTAATGGGGGCTAACATGGCATCCACTCGCACCATGGTGGTCAACAAGGTACATCAACTTGTGGGAGGCATAACTTATGCATATGAGCTCCAATTAAGGTGATTTTTTCGTTGTTGGAAAGATGTTTGTGTGTAGAACAACATTAAGGGATTGTAAGCTATTATTGCAAATTTTTAACCCCAAAAACGGTCATTTGATGCATCAAAATGAATATGGAAGGTTTTGGACCCCAAATCCCAAACCAGGACTTGCGACTAAAATGGGCTTTGCAAGCCAATTCCTCCAATTTTTTGACCCAGAATGTACCACAATAGATGAAAATTTATATAATGATCTAATCTGTATCATATCTCCCCATTTAGGGAGGATTTTAATCCCCAAAACATTTTATTGCATGAGGTGAGGAAATGTTTCCTTTACCTTCTCCTTGGAGTACCATTTTTCCTTGCCTAGAAGTTGTCCTTTCAAACCAATATGCCAAATGTCATGCTTCCTTTGTTTGGTAGTTTTATACTTCTTCTAAAAAATTGTATCTCCTACCAACTTTGCCTAAGATTCCGGTGCTAAGTCCTCTATGGTAGGTAGGACCTTCTCCTTAGTTTCCTGATCCAACATGGATGGTTCATAGAGTTTCATATTCTCCACATTCACTACTAACTAAATGCAAATGTATGGGGGTAGATTGAGCCTATATACATTATCACCCACCTTCTCCAATACTTCAAAAGGACCATACTGTAAAGCCTTGATCTTCTTACCAACACCCTATAGTCTTTCCTTGTTAATTTGTAACCAAAATCCACCTCCCAATTTGAATGATTTATTTGTTCTAATTTGATCATATCATCCCTTGTACTTTTCCTTTGACTTATTTAATGTCTCATGTACTTTCAAATGGATCCTGGTAATATTTTCATCAAAATTTTATGCTTTCAATGATTCTATTGTGATGTATTCCCTCAATCCTCCTTGTTGTCCATAGACAACATCAAAGGGAAAAGATGACAAATACCCAAAGCAAGTTTCAAAAGGGGACTTACTAGTAGAAGTATGGATTGCTTTGTTATAAGACTGTTGAATGTAGATCATATTTCCATCCTAGGTCTTCAAATGATTCTAATTGTAACCCTTCAAAAATTGAACCAAAGTCTTGTTGACTACTTGTGTATGTCTATCTATCTATGGATAGAATGTTGTATATCTCTTCAACTTAGTGTCCATCTTTACCTAAAGTGTATTCCAAAATGCATTGAGAAATACAGTATCATTGTCTGAGATGATGCTCCTTGGTATCTCAAAGTGCACCCAGACCTGTTCAAAGAACATGTTTGTTGCTTCTTGTCCTTTGATGGTCTTCTTACAAGGTATGATAATGCACATCTTGTTGAACCTATCAACTACCACACACAAATAATCATGTCCCTTCCTAGTTATTGGAAAACCGCCTATAAAATCCATGGAAATGATTTCCCAAGGTCAAGTAGGTATAAGTAAGGGATGGTATAGACCTTGCTTTCCATTACTGGGATTGTTATTACAAGAAAGTATGCATCCTATAATATATTGAGCAACATATTCTTTCATTATATTCCAATACACATACCTTTGTAAGTTGGCAACTATATTTCCAACACCAAAATGTCATACAACCTTGAAGGTGTGAGCCTCTCTAATAAGCTGCAACATTTCACCTTTAGGAACACAAAGCTTGTCTAGCTTGTAGAGAAACCTATTATGGAGATGATAATCATCCTTACCATCACCTTATTCTACATGAATTTGGCCCCATAGTTGTAAAACACCTCTTTAAATTCCTCATCTTATTTGTATGCCTCTTTGTATGAATCATGAGTGAAAGGCTCCATGTGCTTAAGAGTTCTCAAAGATGTAATCTTAGATGCGAGTGGCCTTGAAAGCATGTTTGTCAACTTATTAGTCTTTCCCTTCTTATACTATATGACTAGATGAAATTGTTGTAAAAACCCCATCCACTTGTAATGTTTGGTTTGTTGAAGCTTACTCTAGTTATACAAATACTACAGTGGTTGGTGAGCATCCATAGCCTCGATGGATATATTTGCATGTCCCCTAATTTGATCAAGCTTTCTTTCCTAGTCCTTCCCATTTTATTTAGTATATGCTTAGAATCTGCTAGATAGGGAAAGTGGTGGCCTTATTTTTTTGTTATTTCCATTTTCTTTAGCCTGGTAGGGGATGAATGCCAACTATTGGGATTTTCCTTGTATATTTATTGTGTTTTTCTAACTAAAATAATTTATTTTTTTTTTTTTCATCTTTTAGACTTTGAAATTTCACCCTTCACATAAATAGATTTTTAGTGTGTGGATGGTTCCCTTGTTAGAGAGTATCTACTCACCAACCAGCATGCAAGGATAACCATTGATTAGTCACTATGTCAGGTCATGGTCTAATAGTTTTCACAATATTCCAAAAACATCCCTGATTTATCTTCAATATGGCCCTCCAATTTAACTCAGGAGTCTGAAAAGACATGCAGACTGCTTCAGGCATGTTTCATGTGCATGGTGTTGCCTAGATGAGGAAAATGGTGTTGAGATATATCATCAAACATGTTCAAGGATTTAAAATAAATCAATTGGAAGAATAAATTTCCTTCAGGGGAAGAAATTGTGTGAAGTAAAATTTGCACTTGCATCTATAACCAAAATATAAAACTTTGTTCAAAACTTGATATAACTAAAACATGAAACCTTTAGTAGATGATGAGTAAGGATAGGTAGTCGGAAAAAAAAAATATTCTGAGAGAGAAAACATGAATTTCAATGTTGCAAGTGGATTTGAAATATTCATGCATTATAACACCACAAATAATTATATAGTTGACGGAATTTTCAATTACTTCCTAATTGAATTAGTAAACAACTGAAGAGTTGTGCATTTAATTATCAATCTGAGGTTGTATTGAACTTATGAACTGTCGTGCACTGAATATGCAAGTATAATGTTGTAATTTCCAATGAGTTGTAGTACTTTCAATTGAATGTCACAAGGAAAGATATCAAGATTCTCTAGCAAGTCACCAAATCAAATCCACACTATGCAGGAATAGAAACACTTTTGCAAGAAATTAAATGCCACACTTGTGCAAAAATAAATCACTCTTACAAGAAAGTAAATCATGCTTGCGGGAAAAGTAAAGATCACACGTGCAGGAAAGTAAATCACACTTGCAGGAAAAGTAAAGGTGACGTGTTCAAGTATTTAAGATGACCTTGATTATTGTGATAGATGTGTTATAGCTCATGTACTCAAGCTTCGGGGATCAAACCACATTGTGCTTGTAAACAAAAGAAATAGATTGTCTCAATTTGAAAATCCCACAATTGTTAACTAGAAAGATAAATGTTGTGATGTAGAGTTGCAAAAGCCAGAGTTGCAGCAACAGCAGTCGTAGTAACACAAGTTACAACAATCGCAAATTGCGGCAACTAGAATCGCAAAAAATAGAAATATACAGCAAAGTTAAATAGAGGAATTGTTGAAAATAAATGAAAATGAATAAGAGATGCTTCAGCTAAACAATAGCAATTCAAAAGACAAGGTTTTGCAACATCAACATGGGATGGCGGCAACAGAGTTGCAGCAACAAGAAAATAAGAGAGTTGTAGCACAATGTTAATAGAGGAATTGTTGGAAATAAATGAAAATAGGGAAGAGAGGCTATAGCTACGCATTCATCAATCAGAAAATGATACCCTGCAACGTTAGCATTGAGCTATGACAATCAGTCAAATGTTTAATAGAGGAATTGTTGGAAATAAATGAAAATATGGAAAACATTTTACAATTATTCACTCATGACTCAAGAAACAATACCCTACAGTGTTAGCACTGAGTTATAGCAATCCAGAGCTATAGTAATGGAGAACACTAGAGTTACAGTAGGATTTTAATGAAGGAATTGTTGGAAATAAATGAAAATATGTAAATGATGTTATGACTACTTATACAAAGTATAGAAGATACAAACAGTACCAAGCTAAAGAGGGGACCCAACCTACTTAGATGAAGTATTGGTCTAAGAATGTAGTGGGACGCTTAAATAATCATTACACTATTAATTGAACATGAACCAAATGAAACTTGCATTGAATGAAAATGTGCAGAGAAATACAATGGTGTATACAAGATTTATTCTCCTTCTCTTTGTCATCCCCGTCTCATAAAGAACGGAGGTATTTATACAAAATGGATTCTTCCTAAATTAAATAATATCATCGATGGATAGCCACGAGAATTGGTTTGTCTCATCTCATTACATTGTTTCCTCCAAAAGATGGCAAAAATATGGTCTGTGTTGACTAAATCGGTTGTGACAAGTGGTGGTTGACTTGTCTTATTCCCTTCTAGAGCTTGTTTTCTCTTGTCATGTTTCTGTGTGGTTGTTTAGTTGACTGGTCGATCCCTGGTGACACTTTTTCATATGACTACTAAGTTGTTACTGCAGACATGGAGTTACAGCACCTAACTCAGAGTTGCAGCAATGGTCCTGTAGTGAGATTTGTAGCACTGGCAGTTGGAATAACAACCAAAGTCGCAAAACTAGGAGTTACAGAAACAACCAGAGTTGTAGAAACTACACTTGAATAGGGATTGAAGCTCTCGTGTTGGGAAGGTACCTATGCAGCTTTGCTTTTGTAAAGAATTGTTAGCACAAAAGGTGATAATCTCCCGAAAATGCATATGAATAAGTATTGAAATTTCATGTTGAGTTAGTGATTATACCTTGACCAAAAATGCATCATTGTGGATGAAAAGTTTATTAATATGGAAATAGTAATGGGAAAAAGGTTTACAAAAAGTATTGGACTGGTGCTACAAAGATTTCAATTTGAGAACTCATCATCTCCCCCTAGCTGAAATCATTGCATGTCCTCATGCAACCAAACAATCACTTTGAGTCTGAGAGGGTGGCACTCCCTTGGAGGTGGTTTATTTCATCATGTGTTTACCCTTCTTCAGGAGTAGTAGCTTCTTCCTCATCTTGATATCCTTCCAAAATTACAACAAGACCTTCACCTAAAGTTGCCCCTGTTGGTTCTTGTGTAACAACATGGCCCTTCTCTTATTGGTAGTCTTGTACGATTGTAGCAAGGCTTTCTCCTAAAGTTTCCCCTGTTTGTTTGTGTGTAACAGCAGGTTCCTTTTCTTGTGCTTGCATTGTTTCTCTGTCATGTGATTCCCCTATTAGTTTTGGTGTACCAATAGAGTGATTGGCCTATGTTGGTTCTTGTGTGACAATGGGGAATTTGGCCTATGTTGGTTCTTGTGTGACAGCGGGGCAATGGGCCTCTACTAGTTCTTATGTAATAGTAGGGAAATCGGCTTCTGTGGTAATGGGATGGGTGTCCTTTGTTGGCTCAGCAGGGTGACTGGCTTCTGTGGGTTCAACGGGGAGAGTCTCCTTTGTTGGGTTAACAGGATGACTACCCTCTGTGAAAACGGGGTGGATGTCTTCTGTTTATTCAATAGGGAGATGTCATATGTTGTTTCAACAGGGTGAGTGTCTACTACTAGTGCAGTGGGGTGACTTCCATCCGTTGGTTCTGCAACAATGGGTTTTTCTTCCTAGGCAGGGTAATCTAACATATCCAACTACTTATGCTTTCTAATCTCATCCCCTAACAACTTTAGGGAAGTCTGAAGTTTATTGTTCTTCTTCCCAAGCACCCATTTCATTCTTAAAAATGATTAATACAAGGGCACAAGAAAAGGTGTACTTACTCTTTTAGCTTCTGTAATTTTGGTTGGCTCTAGGGAAACAGTGGCCTCATTTGCTTCTGGAGTTGCATCTTCTTCATCATCGATGTAGACATCCATAATTACAGTAAGACCCTCTCCTAGGGTTTACCTTGTTGGTTCTTGAGTATCAAAAAGGATTTCTTCCTTTTATTTCTTCATCGGTTCTAGGCACGACAAAGTCTTTTCCATCCCACATCATGTCTTGTGTTGTAACGGTGTCTTCGTCCTGTTCCTCCCCTATTGGTTCTTGTGTAATAGCAAGGGTTTTCCTTTTCCTGGTGGTAGCATTGTTTCTTTCCCTTTTATTCTTTTGGGTCACCATATATGTTTCCCTCTTTTTTATCCTCAACAATCTTTTGGTCGCAGTTTTTCCCCTATGACCTCTATGTCATTATCATAGCCACCTTGATCTTGTTGAGGAATATCAATAGAACCATTGAGGGTTTCTTTTTCAGTGGCTACAATTCTAAGAGTTGCATCTTTTTCATCCTCCAGAATTGTAGTAGTTATAGCATCCAGAGCTACAACAACCATGGCCTATAGAGTTGCAGGGGCCTCAGCTTCTAGATTTGCAGCATGGTTGTCTCGTGGAGGATTTGTAGTAGCTACAACTCTTTTGGGTGGGGTTATGATAATGGTTGGTTCTCTTGCCACCTCATTCCATGTCTTTCCCTCCCTATGCAGTGCGCATTCGACCAAAATTTTGATTAGCCTATGGTGTGAGAGGACTTCCCTAGGGAGAATGACTTTATGTGCATGTTTGGTCATGGTTTGTAGTGTCCTCCAAAAAAAAAATGGCATGTTGACAAGCCTGCCATGTCACAAGTGGTCCAATAAAAAGATTTGATGTAGGTATATGACCCCATAGAGGCCCTTGTAGGTGATGTATCGATGCATGATAATGTAAACATCTTTCTATGGGATCAGTAATGAAGTCTTATCAAACCTTATTCCCTTTTTGACCAAAGCTTCTTCTGGTTCGAGGAACTGCTCGAGAATTTCATGCTTGGGCCTCCAACAGTAATACTATCACTTTTGTTATCACATCCTTTGTCACATGCATTGTTGTTCCTCCCACTTCAGTTTTAATTTCCCTAAAATTGATGGTAAATTTAAGCGCCAAATTATCGTCATACCCTCGTAGCATGTTTAGGTATTCCATCCAACCTCCTTGCTAGAAAATTTCCCTAATATTCTTGTATGCCTCCAGCAAAAGTGTCTATGTGGGTTCCTTTTGGTTCAGTGAGCCTCCAATTTTCCTTCTCAGAACTCAAGTGAATGCCGCTTCAACTTGAAATGAACGGTTCGAAGGGTCATGAGTTCAAAGTATGGATGAGAATGGCGGTAGGAAGGGGTAATTATTTCATAGTTTTGGTGATTATGAGTGTGTGATAATGTTTTAGTGATGTGATTAGGTGGTAATTATGTCAATCAATGCCTATTTGTTATACAAGTTTGGGAGATGTACCTTCTGACTTACCATGTGTGGTCATGATTTCTCATACCTTCATGTTGGCATGTCAGCTTCATGGAATAGATAGGATCCTCATCAGCATCAAAATTTGCAAGAGTGATCAGAGTGGTGGCAATAGTTCTTTTGAGTTGTAGCAACATCCTAAGTTGCAGGCTGTAGTAATGAAACTAAGGTTCAAAGCTACAACATCATGCAGAGTTGCAATAGTGTTCGAACTTGTAGCCATTTTGCAAAGTTGCAGAAATGGTGTGCAGAGTTGCAACAAGGCGTAGAGTTCCATCAAAAGTGCACATAGTTGTGGAAATATTCCGGAGTTGCAGCAATGTGCAGAATTGTAACAATGCTCTAGTAGTAGCAACGTGTTGGAGAGGACTATGAATTGACATGGTATCTTACCTAGAGTTGCAGCAACAAGAGTTGTAGCAATAGGATTCGCAAAACCCGGAGTTGCGCGAACAACATTCTTCTCCCCTGCATATCCTGAAAAAGACTTTATTAAAAAGAAAAAGACTTTATTAAAAACTTGATCAGAAGGATCCTGACATAACCATCACAAAACCGTGAAGTGCCATTTTTTTTCAGCATGGAATGCATCAACATGGTTGATTTTTAAAAAACATTCCCCCGAGAATTCCCCTAGGGGTTTTCATACATGGGATATTTTATTTTATTTTAACAGGAATGAATCATTCAACAAGGGTTCCCCCCTTTTTAACAATCTCCATATCATTTTCAAGACATCCACTAGTGATCCTCTTCAAAAAGGATTCCTTGGATAGGGTTATATGATATAATCAAAGCTTGTGTCCATTATCCATCAAAGGATTTTTCTCATCGTCAATGGTGCAAAGTTTGATGACTCCATTGTCATTTACAGTATCAATATCATAAGGCCTGGGCCATCAAGTGCGAAACTTCCCTCTAAAATCCTTGAACCTAGAGTCAAATAACAAGGCCCATTCTCCAACTTTGAATTTCTTCTTCTTAATGAAATTTTCATGCCACCGAGCTCTTTGATTTTGTATTATTGTTTTTTGGTGCAAGGAAGCCTGGAAAAGTTTGTCTAATTCATTGATTTGGAGGAGGCTCTACTTCTAAGCTTTAGTTAAGTCCATTCCAAGTTGTATAGCAGTTCTAAGTGTCTGGATCTATGTTTCAATTGGCAAGGATACTCTTTTTCCATACACCAATTCACATGGGGTGCAACCATTAGTAGTCCTACATGTTGTCCAGTAGGCCCATAGAGATTTAGGTAGTATGTCAACCCAATATTTGAGGTGTAGTCTAACAGTCTTGGTAATGATGGCCTCAAGAATTTTGTTTCTCCCTTCCACTTTTCCATTGGCCTGTGGGTGATATGGTGCAGTAACCCTATGTTTGATCGTGTATCTATCCATCAAATCTCTAATGAGTCTTGAAGTGAATTGAGTTCCTCCATCGGTAACTATTTCCCAATGTATCCTGAATCTAGTGAAGATTTTGTCATGAAGAAATCCTACTATTGTTTGTTTTGTTGCAGTTGGGAGTTCTTTGGCTTCCATCCATTTTGTGACATAATTTGTGCATACTAGGATGTAGGAATTATGGTGGGAAGGAGAATTCATTGGAAAAAATCAAGGGATTGCTTATCAAATGGTTCTAATACCAATTGTGGCTGCAATGGAGTCTTGTCTAATTGCATCGATCTTCCCATGCCCTAGAAACTATCACACCTTCTTACATATTCCTCTGCATTCTTGACGATAGTGGGACAATAATACCCTTGATGAAGTACCATGTACCCAGTCCTTTTGTCTACAAAGTGGCCTCCACATGGACCATCCTGGAAAGATTTAAAGATCTTGTAGATCTCATCTTCTTGCATGCATCTCTTGATAATGAGATCCAAACTTGTGTAGAAGAGACAATCATCGATCCATGAGAATCTCCAACTTTGTTTAATAATATTATGTCGCTTCTTTGGAGATAAATGATGTGGAAGTCTACCTACAGTCAAGTAATTAGCAATATCTGCAAACCAAGGAGAGTTAGTAGAAACCACAAATAGGTGCTCATCAGAAAAAGAATCTTCTATAGGTGGCTCATTCCCATTGGATGTAATTCTTGAAACAAAATCATCCACTTCATTATCATTTCCTATTTTATGCAAGATGATTATATCATATTCATGTAGTAACAATAACCACCTAGTTACCCTGCCATTAGTGATAGGTTTGTTCATTACCTATTTTATGGCATCATGATCAGTATGAAATATTATTGGATATCATGTGATGTAAGGCCGAAATTTATTAATTCCATTTATTATCGCAATAAACTCTTTCTCTATTACCATATAATTTAGTTATGTGGGAGAGAGATTTTCGATGACATAGTAAATTGTGTATGGATCATTTCCTTCTAATTGTCCTAGAACGGCTCCAATGGAGGTGTTGGATGCATCCGTAGAAATATGAAATGGCAGGGACCAATCAAGCTCCCTTAAAATAGGATCCTCATATACCTTAGTTTTCAGTTCTTTGAGTGCATGCTAACAGTTTTATGTCCACAAAAAATCAAAATCTTTGTTAAGAAAAGAAAATAATGGACAAGCAATTCATGAAAAAAAATCAATAAAGCAACGGTAGTAACCAGCATATCCTAAGAAAGTTTGTACCTCTTTTTGCAAACATGGAGTCATAAAGTTTAATATTACCTTGATTTTTTCTAGATCCACTTGGATACCTTTAGCTGAGATGTACTTCCCTAATACGATGCCATCAATCAACATCATTGCACATTTTTCATTGTTGAGCACAACGTTCAATTCTTTACACCTTATTAATTTTTTCTCTAAATTTGTCAATGCCTCATCAAATTCATTACCATATGTCATAAATTCATTCATATATATTTCCACACAATCGTGACTTAAAGCAAAGAATATATTGATTACATCTCTTTGAAAGGTGGAAGGGGAATTACATAACTCGAATGGTAGAACACGATAGGAAAGTGTCCCCCATGGACAAGTATGCATTGTTTTGTCTTGATCCTTAGGCATGATCTCAATCTGGTTATACCTGTTGAATCCATTGAAGAAAGAAAAAAAATTCTTCCTTGCTAATGCATACAGGACCTGGCCAATTAATGGAAGTGGGAAATCATCCTTGTGTGTTTCTTTGTTGAGTACTTGATAGTCCACAGAAATCCTCCATTTACCATTTTTCTTTGGTAGCATGATGAGAGGGGAGACCCATTGGTTATCAGAAATTGGATAGATTAAGTTAATTG